>PTEX01000008.1:5578314-5707982 GCA_003342815.1 Eudromia elegans
GGAGTGAGGAGGAGGGGGCTGGCCTCTTCTCAGTGGTGGCCAGTGATAGAACTAGGGAAAATGGCCAAAAATTGAGGCACCAAAAGTTCCACAGGAACTTGAGGAAGAATTTCTTAATGGTGAGGGTAACAGAGCACTGGAACAGGCTGCCCAGAGAGGTGGTGGAGTCTCCTTCTCTGGAGATCTTCAAAACCCGCCTGGACACCACCCTGTGCCACATGCTCTAGGGGACCCTGCGTGTGCAGGGGGGTTGGACTAGATGACCTCTACAGGTCCCTTCCAACCCTAGCCATTCTATGATTCTATGATTCTATGATTCAAATCCAAAACAAAACCTGAAAATAATATCATCAAGTGGAATAAAAATCAGTGTAGTTACATAGGTGAAAAGTGATAGATAGTATTCTAAAATGATCATTATGACAGTCTTTCCTGCATTCATAGAAAGAAGGAAAGAGGGAGTGAGAGAGAAAAAGAGACGTAAAAGGTGTGCAGGCACTAGTGTGCAAAAGCAGGGGTCTGGGTACTGTGAACTGATCTAAAAAACATATCTTTCTTTGATAAGCGATGGTGAATTCCCTCAATAAATGTTTACCACAATAGACAAAAATGAAAACTGAATAATTAAGATGATTCTTACATTTTCAAAAATTCAACATTTGAATTTGAAATCTTAGTCTAAAAGATGTAGAATGCAAGTCGCTGTCCTCAAGTATGGTAAAAATAAATTTATTCCTATTAAAAAAAAAATTGCTTCATGATCTTGACTAAGGTATGCAAATAACTAGAATTATTGCAATCTCATGAGATATAAAATCTCACAAGATATAAAACTACAGGTAATAATTATTTTGTATGTGTTGGAATATTTTGCTTGTATAAATATTCAGTGTGGTAAAAGCTGTAAAAAATATATTTTCCCAAAAAATGATACATATATTAGAAGTTTTCTGTATTTTATAGTACTTTGAAGAAAAATATGAAAACTATCTTTGTTTGAAATTTTCAGTGTCGGCAAGGGCCTGAGATTTTTGAATAGGATGCATTATAGAAAGGTGAATATGCTGGAAAATTGTACTCAGATCTTATTACAACACTTATCAAGGCTTCAGCTGCATATTTCAGTGCAGTCTCAACAGGCCAAAAACAAGAATCCAGATGAAGCGTCTTGTTATCTTCATGTGTCAAGCAGTTCATTTTTTAGCCCCTAAATACAGCTTCAAAAAGGTCTTCTCTGTCATAGATATACTCAGCTGATGATAAAGGCCCATATTTATGCTTTATTTGTTGCAGTATCATTTAATAGCCCACTATTCATCATTTCCTTCCTCATAACTTTCTGAAGCTTCTTCCAACTCTGTATCTAACTCCACGCAAGGTTTGAAAGGCAAGATGAGATAAAACATACACATGGGCTGTCAGCTAGGTGGGACCACCATCCACGCAGTCAAATAGCACCCAACTGTTTATAGTGATCATCATTAGTCAGGAGGTAATCTGTCATGATAGAGGATTGCTCATTGTACCTGCCAAAACACACACCGGCGCTGTGTTGGTCTAACAGGGCACCTGCCCTTGTTATACTTATTGTTATACTTTTTCAAATGGAACAAAATTTGTGGGATAGGATTATGTCTTTTCATTTTGTAAAATAAGAGGCCTCATAAAAGTGCTTTTTGCCTTTTCAGCCTTTTGCTGGTTTGTTTCTGATGCTGTGTCCTGCTGCATATCTTCCACAAATATAGTTTTACCTCAAAACAGGACTGTGCAATCCTTAATAATCTTTCCAGGATCTCAGATTCTGCTTGTGTTTCTGTCAAGATCTAGCATGAGGAACACAGGAAAACTAAACACACCAAAATAAATCCATAGAACATATCTTCTAAATTTAATATGCAATCAACTTGCCTATACCAGAAGGTTTCAGCTATTTTACTTGGTTATGTTTAACAGTGCTATCACTAAACCACTAGAAACCAGGTATAACTTCAAAATTATTTAATATTTCCTAAATTTGCCTAATTTGATACTGTAATTTCACTTGATAAATACTGCTACTCTGCTGTGATATATCTTAAACAATATAAAGATTTTATATAAGATATGACAAACAAACATACTATAGACCTTTGAAATATACTGATAAAGTTGATTCAAAATTTATGGAATTATTGCAAGTATATATGAAAAATTAATTTCAAATGAATTAATTTAGAATTCTGCAGGTTGGGAGACCAATACTGGTTTAATCTTCATAGAATTTTATCTGAAACTGAAATGAAAGCCGAGCATTTGCTATTAGACACATTTCATGTTTCACTTTCTGGATATTCCCCAGAAAATTAATTTATAATTACAACAAATTACTTTTTTCTCAAAAGCTGAAGGACACACCTGGGTTTTGTTCATTTTTTTGTTTGTTTTGTTTGTTTGTTTTTGTTTTGTTTTGTTTTGTTTGAGACTGCTCTGTTTATACTTGTGGGGTAAATGATTCACAATTGGTTAAATCATTGCTTTTCATTCTGTTTACTCACAATTCCACAAAAACAGTGGCTTGGAAACATTCTAATCCAGACTAATCAAGTCTGAAAGAGAATAATCAAGTAGTCTAGATCCCATCAGCAACATTAACTATGCTATAAAACTCATATCCAGGTAGAGAATCTGGGGTTAGATAGGCAGAAGGATAATCAAACTTGATTTATTTCTGAAGATTTTAAATAACTGAAAGTTCACACTGCAGTGCCTAAACTTTGGGCACCTTAACAGAGTAAAATGATATTAGGTAGGTAACATCTATATTCTGCTAAATTTTTCTAGTAAGCTGAAATTATTACAGTAATAGCATATAGCATAAAGTTATACTTCTAAATAGCTAAAACAATATCCATGCAGAACATATAGGTTCCAATAAAGGTTACAGAAGTTAGAGAAAACTGCAGTGGTCTGTGTAGAGCAACTTGTATATGGTAGCAGCTCCACCTGCTTTCAGAAACTGGGTATGCCTCTACACCTGCTCTGACCCAGATCCCAGAAATTTATCTGAAAATAGATGGCAATGCTTTTTCCTTCAGAGAAAATGACTACAGCTTTTTCCTTCAGAGAAATGTGAAGGGTTTGCTCTCTCTTAAAAAGGAAGCATGGTATGCACCTTTTATAAGCTAGGCTTGTGGTGAGACCTCTCCTAGAACAAGCATTTTAGATTCTGCTTCCTCTTCTGCTGAACAATATTTAATTTATATTTCCTACCTCTGACAAAATAATTATATTCACCAAGTTAATTGCTAAATGAAGCTTTTGTCCTTGATGAAGATGTGTAGAAAATGACTCAAGATTATCTGGTCAGAAGAGGTCGAGAAGAGAGAAAAAATGAGAAGAAAATAAAAAAGCATGATTAGTGCTTAGTGACTTGAGCATTTCTGGAAACTATGATTCTGGTCCCCATTTCCAGTGCTTTAGCCAATTCTATTTAATGTAAAACAAATATAGCCATGAGTTAGGTTGTGAGCTGTTCAGTTTAGGCAGATCTGGAAAAGTTCTAAGTTTGGGCAGGGGAAAAATTTTAGTCTCCTATTGAACTGCAAAATAAATTTTAAAAAGGAAGACATTCATAGAATTTAGACAATTCCAGAAATAGACAACTCTATGGAGATCCATCAGCATCATTTGGCAGCATTCTGCATTCCCTAGCATATTTTTTCCTTTGTAGGCAATGAGATCATGCACAGAAATCATGCTGTGACATCTGTCCAGCAAACACTGGGGTAAATAAAGTCTTCCATCACAGCTACTTTCTCTCCATTTTTTACCTCTATTACCTCCTTTGGCATGTTGCAGCTAACATGACCATCCTGCTCTCCAGTTTTTCCACATAGTCTGAAGAAGTTGCAGAAGTTAATAAAGCTGCAGCTTTCAAACATATGCTCATATCTGCTTCTTTTTTTTCCTCTCTAAAATTCAGATCCATAGGGATCTTAAAGATGGATCTGAAATTCTTAAGAAATTCTTAAGAAAGAAGATGGTATCTACATTAACCTTACTTCACCATATTGTTATCAGTGAGTTGTACATTCATTAAATAAACAATTGATATTTGATTTTCTTTATAATCTTTTTTTCCCAAGCCTAATCGATATTTGTCAAAGAACCAACATACTGCCTGTGTGTGCCGCTCTGTCATCTATAAGCTGTTAAAACTGCTGTGCCAGTTGAATCTAATGTCATTTATACATTAGTCACTTTCCTGAAGTTTTCTCTCTAGAATAGGGAAGGACCCAACATCGATTCTAATTCTAACTGTAGCCTGAACAAGAACCTTTCTGCCAGAAGGGGTGGGTTGCATGAAATGTGTCATTTTCCTGCCACTCTGTGTGAAATCAACATTAAATATTATAATTGAACAAAGGAGCTGTTGAGACTGAAAAACAAATGTCATTACTATGCAATACTGCAGGAAGTTTGACATGTTTTTATTTTTCCCTATCCACAAAGATATATGGCAAGTATAAATTTGGAAAGGGTTAGTTCCATTACAAAAGCCTAAAAAAAAAGATGCTGTGGTGCAGGTAGGCTAGGCTAGGCAGGTAGGTGTATGCAATTTTCTACATATATTTTCCCCTTATCCTCCTTTCTTGTGTTGCCAGTTCCTCATCTGATTGTCTGATAGTGGTGAAATATATAATTAGATCTTATGCTGTTCTTGAAAACATATTTCACTATTGAAATAGTTCTTATGTTCTATAACACCTTTCCTTTCCCCTTCTTTGGCAACACTGGCCATCACTAGGCTTGCTCAAGTGGGTTGCTATCCATAATCTTATCCACTGTCCTTTAAGTTTGAAGGAGAAAAACAAACATGCACAATCTCTTCAGTCCATCTTTCCTCTCAGTGATAACTTTGATGCTATTAACTGCAGCTCATGATCAGCAACTTTCTTTCACTAAAGCTTTTTCCTTATCACAATAATAAACTGAAGGAAAAATACATATGACAGATTAAGACCTTTCTGCAAAAATACGAGATTTTGTTACAAAATACAAGCTTTTGCCAATAACACCACATGTATGAATCTCAATGTTCTGGTAAATATTTTCTCAGTAGTTGACCTTAATTTCTAAACTTGCAAATTCAGAATTCTAATCCAAATCCATCATTTTTGAAATTACCAAAATGGAATAATTTGGGAGAAAAAAAGAGAGGCATAAGTAAAACAGGCTAACTGCTTTCTGAAAGTAGTTTAAAATGGTAAAAAAGCTTGAATTTTCTAGTGAAAGAACACAAATTTCCTAAGCAGATAAAACTACAGATGCCTGCTATGCTATTAATTGTTTTATACTGATGTTAGGAAAAAGCTAACATATATCATGGACTCAGTGATAAGTTAAAGTGTTCCAGGGAGGAGGCCATCCATTTCCATGCTTGACTCTCCTAGTCATTAAAAGCCTTTTGAATACCTAAGATGAATATTCCCTGCTGCAATTTAAACCCATTACTCCTGGTTCTATCTACTATAAAAATGGACAACAGGACTCCTTTCCTCTATACATTCCTTTATATATTCCTTTTTCACCTTGAAGCCTTTTCAATCACCCCCCCTCTCCTAAATGTCCTCTCGTTTACATGAACCAAACTCAAGACCATAATTTTTTTTTTCCATCAGAGGACTTGTTTTCTTGGCTTCTGATTATTCTCTTAACTGTCTTCTGGGTCTTCTTTGTTTCTGCCTCTCCTTTCCGAAACGCAGTCTCCAAAGGGCACATGATATTCCATTGGAGGCCATCTGAGCCATGCAAAGTTGAGCAGAGGGAGGCATTGTACATGTTGCAGTGATTCTGCCTCTCCCACGGTACCATGATTTACTGACTCACATTCTGCCTGTGATCTGTCATAACTCATACCTTCTTCTGAAAACCTACTATCAGTTTGTCTGCACTTTATATTTCCGATTATTCCTGCCTGAGTGTAACACTTCACAGTTTCCCAGACTGCAATTCTCCTGAGCACTCTTCTAGTCTGTCAAAATCATTTTGAATTCTAAAATCACTTTTTAATGTAATTAACGTTTCTACATTCACGGCATTAGAAGACTTAATAGGTTTCTTTTTTATTTCATTAAGGAAATGCAGAAAGCACTGAACAGAACAATATCCAGGATACAACTCCATAAAGCCCATTTTGTCTGCAAGTACAAATCACTGCTTCTAGAGCACATTGACCTGCACTAAATACTTGCCTCCAGAATAAGAATTTCTAGATTACTGATGAAAATGTATCTGAGTAGTAGAAGCCTCACTCCAGTCACTATGTGACACCCGTTGCTATTTTTCTCCAGGTGTTTACAGTCAATTTAGTTCAGAATTCTTCTATGGATAATTCCATCTTTTCCTTCCATGTTAATTTTACAGCCTCTTTTTTTCTTTTGCAGATCTGCCAGTTTTGACTACTCTCTACCAGTTATCAAAGATAATTGTTAGCAAGCTGAGATATTTTCTGATAGTCCTTTAATTATCCATGGATAACTTTCTCATATGCCTTTTCATCCATATTCAGACAATTAATTGCTATTTCAATATTTGACTAAATTAGAGGTGTTAAATAGAGTAAGCTGGTTAAGGCTTAGGCAGTTGCTGATATCATCTTGGCAGTTTTGCATGTAACCTTCCCCAGCTATTCACTGCTGTGGAGGTTAATTTAAACTAATTTGCTTTAAAAATAAACAGCTTCACTGCTGTGATCATTTACGGGCTCAGCAATGGGTTAATGGCTTTTACCTCATGACTTGGAACAAAAACTGAGGGTAGCATCTTTGCAAAGTGCTACTGCCCAATCTAAAGGACCAGATTTGTAGAATCCCAAAGCTTCAGAAAGAGTTGCTGTTTATTTGGGAAATAATGATTATCTATAGTTTGTTTGTTTGTTTTGTAAGCCTATTATTTGATGCAAGTTATTTCTGGCAACAAAAAGCTATTGACTACATACGATACAAGTTCTTTTTCACTTTGTCAATCCCTTTTAAAGGATCTATAGCAATTTAGTCAATGGATAATTCATGTATAGGTCTTCTGATTATTAGTAACATGCAAAATCTTTATCTGGATGTATAAAGCACACCACAATTTATGGATCCATCACAATTCCAGTGCAAAAGCAGTAAAGATGCAACCAACTAACTAATTTTAAATCAGAATATCTGCAAAGTTTCAGCTAAGTTCTATGGCCTCTGAAATTGTTCTCCCTTAAGATATGGTGGCATGAGAATCTGTTTATCTTCAGGGATCTATTTAAAGCTCATTTGTATTACCAGGCTTTTGCTTGAGGGAGTGAAAGTAAAAAGTATACTCATTTATCCCAGAGCAGAGGAATTTGCTTAAGGCTGGAGGGGGACACTACTAAATAAGCTAGTTCCATAAAGGTCTCCAAGCGAGTTCTGTGTGGATACCCTCTCTACACCAAAATATAAGGCAGAAATGTCCGTAAAATGTACCGCCCAAATCTGACTTCAGTTATCTTTATGTAAATCAAGAGCAGGTACAAGTGTGGCTCTTCAAGGACTCTGGATCTAGCTGATGATGCTGGGACTGGAATGTTTTACCTAGACTGATGAAAATGCCTGGTGGTCAGGCGGGTCAGGCAGGCAGGCAGGTCAGGTCAGGCAGGCATATGATATTTTGATAACTATCAAAATATCAGTTGTTTACATCCTTATGAAATGTTTAAAAATGTTTGTCCCTTAGTAGCAGCGCTCCCTGAGACTAGTTCATAGTTAGACACGAGCAGATCAGCAAAGCAGTCCCTGTCAGGAAGGGCATGTAGCCACTGAGCTTTGCAAGTCAGTCCTTGCAGTCCATGCACGGATTCTGCATGCATCAGTTTGCATCTCTCTGCCCAGGAATCAATTTTCACAGCATTTGTAAGAACATCTTCTCTTCTGAGCAATTAAAATTAACCAAACATATCCCAGAGTATTTTTGGAGTGGTATCCACTGGCCCAGGCAAGTGATTACTTGCCATCATTTAGGAATTTTTTTTCAATTCTTTTTTTTTTTTCAGTTGAGCCCCAAAAAGAAATTTGAATAAGCAAAGAATATTGCAGATGTAGTAAATTTAAAATATATATTTTTTTTTAGAAAATCTTGGAGAAGAATTCAAATGTTTCTTCTCTGAGGAAGAAAATACCTAACTCCCTTCCATATTGTTCTCCAGACAATATATCTTCAGGAATAGAGGAGATTTAGGAAAGACAGAGGAGGGAGGTAACAAAAGGGAGAAACAAAAGCAGATCCCAAGATCCAGTAATTACAGTCTAGACTTTGATGCAGAGAATCATAGACTTTGTAAAATCTCCTCACTTATAAACTGAAGTGCAGGACATTTAAACTTAAACAGTAGTAAAAGGGAATTTCTTCTTGTGGCATGTATAAACTGCAAATGAAAGTCACTTGTAACTTATCCTCCCATGCTTTTGGGAAACTTAGCTCAACTTTATAGCCAAAACTTCAAAGAGGAAAAATGCTTCATGAAAGGTCTAATACCCTTGCAAAGCTGCTGAGGATAATTTAAAAGTTTACTTTTTATAGTACTTGGACGATTACAAGAAACCCAGCAAGTATTACAACAGCAATATTTTTTAACCAAAACCAGACTTGAAACTACTGTACGACAGAGTCTCTAAATGGGTGACCCATGGATTTTGGAGTTTTGTGAATCAATCAAATTATTTGGGGGTTTACAAGCTACCCCATTTTTCCTGTGATGTGATAAAGCATCAAACATTAGTTTAAAAAAATCATGGCAAAATAATTCCCTGAGTATAAAAATCAAGACATACATAACACATTTTACACAAAAAAATCTTCTTTCTATCCTTCTTCCGATGTTTGTCTTCATAGCCATTTTACAGAGGTTTTAATTCTGTATATATCATTTTTCTGTTTGCTGTATTCTCTTTAATTCTGTTTTAATTTCTATTATTGCTGTGCCACAGTTTTTGTGTAAACATAGTAGATACCTAATTGTGGTGGTCTCAAAAGTTAGAATAGGCACCGCTTAGCAGATATTTAAAAAGGCTTTGAAAATCTAAGCCAAATACTAATATCCTATTTCAGAACTAGAATTGACAAATCATTTCTGCCTATTGGAGATTTGTAAAAATTCAAGATTCGACTTCCACTGAAAAGCCTGATGCTGAGTGTATAAAACTAATTGATCTAGCTCAATATACTAGGAATGTAAGCAGTACCAACCATTGCATTTATTGTGTAAGGATTATAGTCTTCCAAATTAAAACAACATATATAATATTTGGAAGTAGTTTTGAATGTATGACTGAATGTTTAATTATTTTCTAATGTTTGCATATATGATTTTATACACACAGACATATGTACATAAATAATTTATAAATAAGTGTGTTCTTTTGCTCTTTTTTTGTAGATATATGTAGGAATTATCTTAACAGTAGCCTTTAAAAGGGAAATATTTTTGTTATTATTTCCTATTATGCTTAGAAAGGACCTACTCTCTGCAATATCTTTCAATGAAAGAAGTTTACCATAGAGGTTTTACAAACTGAGCTACCACAACTTAAAGGACCGAAAAAAAAATCCTTAGAGATTGTACAAGTGTCAGGGTGTTCAGGTTTTCACAGTAAGTAAATCCAAAAAGAATTTTAAATAATAAAATAATTTTTTTAAAAAGTTCAAAATTTGGATTTGCAGTTTTGCAGCAGGTTGCAGAAGAAAGCTGAGATTTGTTGTTGAAACTCGTCTCTGAGCATTACTTTCAAATGCGGAAGCTCATAAGGTGGAGCTCATCCCTAATGTCCTCTGAGATAGTGGTTTCCAATACTGACTAATGGCATAAAAATGCCTTCATTTTAATACACTTCTTCAGTGTTGTTGGCATCCTAATTAATAATTATTAAATATTGCAGTAGGGAGGGATTGAATAAATAAGAGATAGAGAAACAGGAAAGATGGAGAAGAAAGATAGTAGAGACACAAAAACATAAAATATTCCAGCAATTAGTGAAAAAAAATTGTTAACTCTTCAAAGTGAATAGTAGAAAGCAGAAATTAAATCCAAAGCCATTGCACCCATCCAAAACCAACTACACCCAGTGCAGTTATTTCTCATTGTGTTTGAAGGAAATGAAGATGAAATTATGAAGACACAGTCCTCAGGTTTGATCCTCAGCAAGGTTTAGTGCAAGAGCAGCCGTGTGGCCGTGGAGGACCTGCCGTGGTCCCCGTGGTCTCTCAGACCCTTCTGCACAGCACAGCACAGCACAGCACAGCACAGCATGCTGCAGGGTTACCTGCACGACAAAAAACCTACCCTCGATTTATGAAAGCAAATTCTGGTATTGCTTTGTGGATAGGCTCATTCTTTTTGCTCAGCTCTTTGATCTAAAACATTTGAAATACTGGAGGAGGAAACTACACCCAGAATTCATCATGTCATTTTCTTGACTGCTTCTGGTTCAAGACTGCTTCAAGACTGCTTCTTGACTGGCCTCGGTGTTATTTTTTGGAGGTAGGTCGTTAAGCAAATTGTGTCATTTACCACGACACCAGACTAGGACTTCTCACAAAGTCAGTCAGACTCAGCTGGGGAATTATAACATGTAGGTGAGTGATTGAAATAAACACATTTTTGTTGTCCTCCAGAAACACCTACTGGGCTGTTATATCAACATAACCTTTTTCTTTCAAACTATAATGCAACACATAAGCAAGTACAATTCAAGATTAGAAATATCTCAGTTTAATCAGCCACATTCTTTTTCTCGTATAGTGATGGGTTGGGTTTTTTTGTCTGCTTGATTAGGTGATTGATTCCACCCTGCATGCCTTGAGAAAAGTATTTATGTCTGAGGCTTTTGTCAGTGTACTGCATGCCCAGGGACGGCAAGGAGTGGGATGGGATGGGATGTCTTTTGTGCTACACTTGAGAAATAAACATTTGAGGTTGCTGAATGCCCATTGACTTTACCAACTGGATAGGACTAAAGAACAAGTCATCTGTAGACATTTTATCCCTTTCATCCCATAACCTTCTAAATCCTGGTTGAGTGCACTGTGATTCACAACACAGCAGGACTTTCTCTGCTGTGGCTCATGTTTTATATGACAGCTGCACATAGTGAAGGTTACTGGGTAAACTAGTTTTTGGAGAGACGTGGAGCTCCAGTCACTTGCAAGGATGACTGAGCAAGGAGCCAGGGCCCACAGCTTCCTCCAAAAGGCACCATTTAGCTGATCATATTCTGGCTCTTTCACAGGATGGGAGGTGGAGCAACGCGTGCAGGGGGGAGTGAATGACCTTATATTGCAACTGTGACCGTCTGCTTCTTTTGATATGAACTAATGACTTGGAAGATAATGGCCACAGAGATTAGGCTCCAGAGGCGCCTGCTCCTGCAGCACTGTTCCGTTATTCAGCAAGCTTTTCAGAGACTGCTGTTCTTATTCTGCATGAGCTCTCAGAACAGCTTGTACATCCACAATATATTTTTCGAAATTTTACTCATTTCCTGGGGTAGATGGATACAAATCCTGGTCAGCCACAAGAGGCAGCATGACTTAGGTGGGCCAAGAGCATGAAAGGACTGGTGTAAAGACAAGTTCTTGAAGGCTTATCGTCTCCCATCCGTTCTCATCCTTTAATCTGATCCTCTTCATATACATCACTGTACATTTCTTTCCTCCCTTCATTCTGACCCAGACATCTAAACAGAAAGTGAGGGGACAGTTACAAAGCTGCAGTGCTGTCTGAAGGGCAAGGAGATCTAAAAAAATATATTTTCTCGTTCACTTAAACTAAGCTCCCTAAGAGCTTCGGGTTTTGGTTGGCATAAAGGGGATATTAGAGCACACCTCTGTCACAGAATTGTCAAAAAGGCACTAATTGACAATTAGATTTACTTTAATTCGTATCCTTTCAGGAAATAATTCTGCCTGTAAGCATTGTACCAGGTACTGTCCTATTGCACCACTACTTCTCCTAGATACTTTCTCCCTGCCTGCTCTGGTTATCTAGGAAACTTATTTGTTTAATATCCACAGTTTTAAAAACAGGCACCATTTCTCCAGTCAGGGACATTACAAAATGTGACACTTCAAGTGTTTTTTTTTTTTGTCTTGAAAGTATAAGTACAACAAGAATAAAGAACTTCTCTTCCAGTTCTACCTAGTAACATACAATGTCCCCAGATTTAAAAGCAGCCCCACCAAGTATTAAGAACTACTTAGAAAACTGCTACTGCTTACTCTGGTTTCACCATTGAAAATATTTTTCCTATGAATTACATTGTAATTCATAAAATATATAATTAAAGTGTGCCTAACTGAAAAAGAGAAAAAAAAGGTAAGTTGCACCATACCACCTTGCAGAATGATTTTTTTTTCTTATTTAAAACATATATACCTTTATAGCCTGTTCATACATCTCATTATTCATATGCTTCTCTTCAAGTGCAAATTTTCAGAGATTTCATGTTCTTCATATATGAAGTGCGGGACTGGGGAGGAACACAGTTGCTTGATGGCTGTGTGGGCATGTGTCCTGGACAAGAACACAACTACTTCATAGAGCAGAATTGGGGCTATGAGGAAAATATCTAACATGCCTCTGAATACTTCATAAATTCACATCTGAATTTTGTCATCTGCACACTGATGTTGGCATCTATGACTATACTCAGAGTCTGAATACAAGAATCTATAACTTTGTGGAATAATGGCTTAACCCTGCATAACAGTTAGTCCTGTTATATAAGAGCAGAAACAAGACCAAAAAAAGAGCATTTCCACTTATATGTATGTAAATAGGCAGAAGAGTAACTTGTAAAATATTTTTTCAGCCATATTAAAGTAAAAGAGCAGCAAGTATCCTGAAAACTGCATTTAAGTAAAACTTGCAGAACTCTATAGCTGTGCGACAAGTTGTTCAGATGAAGTATCAAGATTAGATATGTCATAAAGAGAAAATTTCTGGCCAAAAAATGGTGCTCAGCATCATTTATCATTATGTTCAATTTTTAAAGAAACAAGAAAAATGTCTCCTATAATGAGGATGCCTTTTAGGAAATGACATGCCTGTTGCGTGATAAACAAATTGTCCTAAAGGACTGGTAAATTTGGTATACTAAATTTACGGTCAATGTGTCTCAGCAGAGATTAAGGAATTGTTTTAATGGGAGTTTTTTTTAATGAATTTTCAATGTGGAGGAGTGTAATCACTTAATAATGAAAATTAACACACAGAAGCAAACTATATGCAACAGTCTGAATAATATACTTATTCACGATAAGCATCTTTAAGATATCCTTCACAGATCATTAGCTTCATGGGATTAGGAATGAGCCTACACAGATTTAGCAGTGAATCCCCCTCCTCAGGATATTGTAACAGGTATGAAACCCTTTTCAGGCCATATGGTGGCAGAGGGCAGCACTCTTTCCCAGGGGCCTTGTCTGACTTAGCCACAATCTATTATCAGGAACAGTTGGTGAAATCCAATACTCATTTACTTTAGCTCAACAGAAGTCCCCTTTAAGATGCTATCAAGAATACAATGATCACACCAAAGGACTTGCCAGTCTGCCACATGTTTCTCACATAATCCCATATGTGACTTTCATCCACACAGATAATGTTTCGGTTTTCTATATCTAAAATGTATTCATATATTATTATATTTTTTTTTATTTATTTGTTCCCAGTTATATAAAATTCATTGGATAGCCACACTTTTCCCAAACAGGAATATACTAACTGATTGGAAAATAGCTCACACTGCCATGCAGATAAATTATTCCTGTGTTTTGACACATAAGCTAGTAAATATCTCTACAGTTTTTCCAATCAAACATTATATAAGGTTTAAATTACTCCTACTTGTAAATGTGGTTTTAAATTCATTATAAAAAGCACACTATACAGTCATCTGGAATGCAATTTAATGATGCCTTTTAAAAGCAAATAGAGCTGTTGCATCTGTACATCATAACAGTTAAAATAATTCATATAAACAGATCCTTTGAAAAGGAGGTGAGATTCAAGCGATTTACTCAGTGGAGTTCTCCTTTGTCTCCAGGAGGACTGATGCTGCCCTTCCATAGTATACATCTATGTCAAGTAAAGCATCTAAAGCAATGCTTAAGTCCACTGTCTACAAAAATCAAACACAAAATAACTCTCCTAATCCTCAGCATGTTCCTGAGAACTACAGCACATGAACAGACGTCCTGCCAAACCAGAGGAACCATTCACCCACCAGTGACTTGTTCAACACCAGCAACAAAGCATGACAAATACTTAAATCCAGCTAAAATTAATCAGGAAATCAATTAGCCAGAAAGTAATTACCCAACCTGTAATTTGAATAGGACACAGTAGCAGATGTTCCTTCTCTTGCACATAGTACCATGGGACATTTAATTAGCTTAAAATAGCCTCATCTTTGGAATTTGCTCTCCATCTTTTTGGTCAATAAAAGTCTCAGTTTATTGACCTGCAAGGCCCATGTGTTTTCTCAGCAGTAAGATATCGGGAAAACTCCAGTGCCCAAAACATATTTTAGATCGAGTTACTGGTTTTTGGCAAAATACAACTTACAGGAGGGATCTTCTGCAGCATGATTTTATGCAAGATTTATGATTTTATGCAAGAATTGCTAGAAATTTGGGCATAATAAGTTCCTTTTTAGTGGATATCATCCATATATGGATAAAGCCATGGCTTTAGATACCATCTTGAAGACATGTTCTCTTGTAGAGCCTGTCATTCAGTGAAGACTCAGAAACATGTTGGCTGCTAAGTTCCTGACCCTCCTTTCTCAAGCACATTAGTTTTTCCATATAGAATTCCCATTTGGGTACTGAACAAGCAAATTATTATTTTGCATTGTCCAACAAGATCTCATGCTGCAATGACACAACTTAAAACTTCATATCACCATAACACACTTCATGCGTTGAAATAAAATACATTTGAGTAAGAGCATGATTTTGTACAGAAAATAAAATCCTGCATTCAGTAAATCATAACTCTGTTGCCATGGAAATGGTAGAGATGTTACACCTTGGCATTTTGACTTCACTTCTGAAGTCATATAGTAGAAAGAGATGTAATAGGACAGTTTGGGCTAAGAGGGTAGCACAAGGATTTTAAACAAAAGTGTATCTCATAATTAAACTGAAATGTGAAGGATATTCATTAAAAAAAGTGAATTTTAATATAAACATAAAACATTAAGCAAGTTTCCCTTTGTATCTCCTGCTCCTTAAAGTGATGTTAAATTGCACACAAAACAACATTCTTTTTCTGATTAAATAACACTAATTATATTTTATTACATTATATTATGTATTATGTAATACTGCCAAATGATGTTTTTTCATATGGACGTACAGTGCTATCAAACTAGTTACTTAATCAGAGCAGGCTAAATCCATCTTCCAGTGGAACAATATTCGGACTTGTTTAGCCCAAATACAGTATTAGCACTGAAAAGCTAGACTGTTTTGCAGACAATGAGCTTGCTTAAAAAGACAAATATTACAAAACTGAACAAATGATAAGTTTACCATTTGAAGTCGCATTCAGACAGGGTACAAGAAAAGAACACTGATTATTATAGTAATCTGCTGTCCTACCTAATACTAACACAGCTTCAAATGGAATTGTTTTCAGGATCATCATCAGTTATTTAAATTGCCAGTTATGTAAACAGTTTCCATCTAATCTCTTTTATTCTTGCAGGTAAAATACATATTGGCCAATGACGACAGCAAACTTCTGTTCAAAAAGCAAGATGCATGTGTGTCACTGACAGAGTTTAAATAAAACAATAAATACAACCAGGCTGCTGAAATTCCAGTGAGTAGGTAATTTCATCTGAGTTGATCTCTAATGCTGTGCAAGGGTTGCTACAGTATAGATAGTTGAGTGAAACAGACATTGAGCAGACCCCAGAGAGTTAATCCATGGAGGTTTATGTCTCTCAGTGCCTGCTTTCAAATGGGGCTAAACTGCATGCTCTTTAGCGGTTGTTTATTTTGGTAGCACTGTCCTACTTTCTGTGACAACTGCCTCAATTTACAATATACAAAAAATAAGAAATTTCCTTTAGGCTCTTGACCCAAGTCACTAGCAGCAGGGGTGGAGGTTGTGGGGAAAGAAGGTAACCTCTATGGTGAATAAATAAAAGAAGGATTATGGATGACAGAATACTTGAGTTCTTCTGTGAATAATTACCTTAGTTCAGAAGCAACAAAATATATTGCAGTGTGGTTGTATTACTTTAGTTTGCTCCTTGCATTTAGCAGAGTATATATTAGAGCTGAATATTTTCTTTATTAGACTTTAGTATTTTGTTGTAGAGCTGAGATATGGGCCTTTGATCACTATATAAAAGGAAAGAGAAGGTATTTTAGTTACACTGAAGAAGGTCTGGAGTAGCTCCATTCGAGTTATTTTTATCTTAGACAGATAAAAAATTAAAAAAAAAAAAGAGGAAGAGACTTGCTAAACGTAAAAGAAGACACAAGCTAAAGCAGCAGAGAAATGAGTGTGAGATTATGTACAGTGTAGCCAGCTGTCCACAATTACTGCCATCCGGTTGGATGCCAAGTCTTACTGCAGGGGGTGGGAAAAAGGCAGAGCTATGTCTCTGATCTAAAGAAAAATATTGCGTGGGGAAATGGATGTAACTGGGCCATTCCTTTCACGGACATCTACACTATGTCAGGCTATTGGAAGAATAAAGAAAGCACAAAGCCCATTCTTCAATGAAAAGTGTGCAAAAGGAACTGAGTGCCCTCGTCTGGAAATTTGATGTATCCAGATTCACAGATCTTTAGGTTATGAAAGGTCATTGACCGAATGCAACTGCATTGCTGGTATACTACTAATTTGGCGCTTCTAGATACCAATCATCCACATAGAACTGTAGGAAAATAGAGCAATTTAGGTTGAAAGTGACTTCTAGACATCACCTACTCCAAAGCCTTGGTTCAAAACAGGGCTAACTTTGAAGTTGATCAATGTTTTCAGTACTTACCCAGGTGAGTTTTGAATATCTCTGAGGACGGTGTTTCCACAGCCTCTCTAACTATCTGTTCCAAAGCTTGAACACCTTGAAAAATATTTCCTGATACCTAGACAGATTTTCCATTGTTTAAACTTGTTGCTATTTTCTTTTCCTGTTCTTGTGCACTTCAGAAGAAGGGTCTGGCTCCATCTTTATAAACTAGCATCACATCATTGAAAACAGCAGTTTTCTTTAGCTTTGTCTTCTTAAAGCAAACCCAGATGTTTCAGCCTCTCCTCATTTGTCATGTACTCCAGCCCTGCAATTATCTTGGTGGCCCTCCACTGGTGTCCCTCCAGTATGCTAGTGTCCTTGTACCGGTGAACTCAAAAGTGGACACAGAGTCCACTGAACGTGACAACAGAGTCCACCACACTGAACGTGGTGTCACAAGTGCCAGAGAGAGGAAAAGAATCACTTCTCTCAATCTGCTCACTATACTCTTGCCAAAGATGGGGTTAGGGCTTCGTTGCTGCAAGGGTGTGCAGCTGAGCCAAACTCAAATTGTGCATCAGGAGCCCCATATCTTTTTTTCTACAAAGCTCATTTCTATCCTGTCATTACCCTGCCTGTTCTTTTGCACAGCGTTATTCCACCCCAGGAGCAGGACTTTGTTTTTGTCTTTGTTGAACATCATGAGATTCCTGTTGACCCATTTCTCTACCTGCTTCCCACAAAGTGCCCCTGAATAGTAGCCTTGTTCTTCAGCATATCAGCCCCTGCCCTCAATTTGTTGTTGTCTGCAGACCTACTAACTGCTGATATACACTTAAAGTACTAACTTGATGTACACGCTGCACTTTGTGACATGCTACGTAACGCTCTGCATAAGGGGAGCTGAGTAAAGCCAGAAGGCAGATGCATGATCAAGTCTTATCCTGAACATACAGCTTAGATATGCTGGAAGCCTAGATCCTCTTATGGTACAGATACTATACATCACTATAGTACAGGTACTATACATCACTTTACTTGGGAGCTTGATTACTTTCTCATATATTAGATCTGAAGACAGTAAAGACATAGGCAAAGAAATATATATTAGCATATACAGAATAATGTTACCAAATATTGAAGCCAAAATTATATTTTTAAACACTAAAATAGAATTTTCTTTTTGTTAAAGAGATATAAACAAGAAAAATCCCAGGCTATACTATCTAAGTGATCCACAGTCTTTCAAGACATGTTTTCCAGTTTTTAAAAGCTTAAAATTTCTGGTGCCATTTAACAGACAAAGAAATAAAGTCAACAATAACTCTACTGCAGAATCAGTGGAAACTAGGAGGAATTGTCTTTCTTTCTTTTAATAAAGTTACCCTCTCTCGCAGCTACCAGTGAAAGGGTTACCATTTCAGCACTGGCCTTATCATTCACAGAACACTGAAAGCAGAGAATAAGTGCAAAGTGTAGCCTAAGATGCTCTCAATTTGTCTACTTCAGCACTCATGCAAGGCTTATATTTAATAAGGTCTCCACTTCGTTTGTTCTTATTTCCCTGCATATTCAAAACTGCAGAAGGACAAGACTTCAAAGACTTGAGCTCTCTGCACCCATTCTGTCCTCAGTAACATCCTAAGGCAAGGTCTTAAAAGCGTCCAGCAGCAAGCTAGTGAGGTACAATAGGTCTGATACTGATATGCAATTAAAACAGATGTGTAAAGCAATCCAACATTGCAGAAAGGGGAAAAAAATGGTCCAGAGCAAATATAAAGTAGATCCAATGCACACATGTTGTATCTAAAATCTTCCCCTTAAGTGTGCTGTAGCTCTCATAAATAAGGTCTTATGTATCTGTTCATATCTAACTATTCACCAGAATTTGTAACCACTTAGTCCTGACAGGCAGTGGATTTCATCTATTAAACAGGAACATTCTTAGAACAGCAGGAGTTCTTCTAAAAGAAGATCTGAGATAAAATCACAGACCATTTAAATTATTTTCAGTGTGCTACTACACTGTTTTAACAGAAGTACTTTAAAACATTTGAACAGTCAGGAAAAAGCTGTAACATTTTATCATATACTGCTATCCAAACTGAAGTAATTAAATTGTCAAACATTCATGCCCATCCAATCTTATGATACATTTATCACTAAAAATGATAAAATGATCCAAAACCCATTTAAGGTACTTATTCTTGCTTAGATTTGTGGACTTACACTCTATCGTATGAGATGTTCATAGTCAATAAACAGCAGTAATTTCATTCACAACCATTAAGAAGCATTATTGTCTTTCCATAAAAACCCTGTACTACGTGTTTCCTTAAACACAGAAAAAAAAAATGTATATTTCCAGACCTGCAATTATTTCATCCTGCAGTTTTTCCTATAAAGTGATTCACACAGTCAAGGAAGAGTTGTGTGATTTCGTGCCCAATCTGACAGCATGAATCCTAAACCTCTTCAAACTTTTTATGCCCATGACATAAGGGCATTAAGAAAACACATAAAAACATATTGCCCTACTCCAGCCTTGAGCCCGTGCTCAGGAAATCTGTCAGTATTATGATATAGTGACACATTCAATGTCTACTTTTCAAAGAATCTTTAGCCAAGTATTTACCTCTATGTAAAAATTCAGCACAATCACGACCTTTCAAGGACAGGATATATACTAACAAAAGCAGCAAATCCATTGTTCACAAAGAACAATTCAACTACCTCCACTCACTGAAGCTGACAAATTTATTTATTTTGCACATCCCCAGTAGATGTGCCATCATTTGATTCTTAGAAAACCGCTTAAGTCTCTTGAGCTTGTGAAATATCATTTAGATCAATTAGATGAAGTGGAATCAAAAGAAGTGTTCAGTGGCTAAGACAAGATACGTGAAATAAATGTGCCAATACATTCCACAGCAAGAAAATGATAAAATAGGTTATTTCATTCTAGACATTAAATCCTTGCTGCTCACCTGGAACCTCAATTTTGGTCCTTAACTCAGAAGCTGATTAGGAGAATATGATAATTCAGGAAATTAAGTAACACATGCAAACTAGATTCGCAGCAGGCATTTCTTCCAATACAGCAACTGGCACAGCTGGTCTCCAAGTACCAGCAGTGGCACAGCACTAGGTCCCCCACTTCAAAATCACTCCCCAGTACATCAGGCATTTCATACACTCCAGTCTTGGAAAAAAAAAAAATCTTCTACACAATATATTTTTTTCAGGTGTCTATTCAAGTGTATGACAAAACGCTAAAAAAAGATGGCTGTTTACAATAATGCCATTTTACAAGTTGTTCCTCTTATTACAGAAAAGTTTTAGGTACAATTTATTCTATTCAAGCTGACCTCCAGTTTGGACCTTGGATACTTTAAAGTTGTTCAAACATGCAAGTTATAAAACTTGTGAGGATAAATAGGTTAATATAGAAGAATGACTGTATGGATGTTTATATTAAGCTTGAGCTCATGCCAAGAGTGAAGTACATGTCTAGCTCAAAAGACTCTTCATGTAGCTTATAAAAGTGTGTGTCTCCTCCCAAAGAAACAACCCCTTTCAAATGTTATTAAACATTCCACAGCTTACACAATACCCTGACCAATAGCAGAGAATAGAGAATTTGATGAATAATTCTGTGAAGAAATGTTTATCTAAACTTTCCAGAGGTGTATAGATGAAGGCTAAGACAATTTTTATTGTGATAAAAATAAAATTAACCAATCTGAGACCTCTGACAGAGCTGAATACATCAACTGGTTGTATCACTTTGCTAATGGCATCAGAATAGCCAATAACTTTATGAGACGATGAAGTTAGATGGAAAGTCTAGTATCTTCTGGCAGAGAAGATTTAAACTTTGCATATGTGTCTGGTTTTCTCTGAGAGGCTGATCCTCAGATTTCAGTTTTCCATGAACATTGTGCAGATTTTTATTTTGGATTTTCTCCTCTCAGAATTACAAAGTGTTTTAAACTCATCTTATTTGTAGAATGTACATTAGTCATGCAGTGTCTGGTATGTCAGCACATCCCACATATATAAAAGGAACAAAATTCATCATCCACTTAATTTTCTCTGGCTTCCCAGGCATTGAATTGACTGAGTTTATGTACATTATGAACATCTGGTTTGACCTCCTTCACTTTAGAAGGCCTATTTTTTGACTTATGTTATTTTGTTAGAAATCTGTCCTGTACTTAGACCAGAATCAAGAAAGAGACAGAAATTCAGAATTTCTTTTCCTAGAAAATTTTCATGAGTTGGAACAAACTGTTGATATTCCTACACTTATACTAGTATGTGTATTAAAAAATATATACTGTATTGAATTATTATATATATACATATATATTTTAATATACATATACATAATATACATATATATTTTAATATTCACTAACAAATGACCTCTCAAAGCTTAACTCTCTGTTGTTGTTTTCTGTTAATGAAAACCACTGTGACAGTACTAGAAAATATTACTTGTTTACTTGTTTTTCCCAAAATGTAAATTATGTTTTGGAGTCAAACAAGCCTAAACTTGTTGTATACTTTACTATCTCCCACAAATTTGCAAGGATGAAAAAAATAGGTATCTAGATACCCCAAACAGGAAATGGGAAGAATTACTATCTTCAGAATGTAAAGAAAAAAAATCAATAAACTGAAAATTGCTTAGAGCTCAGGAAAAAAACTGAGAAGCAGCTAGATCTTGGAAGCTATGTGGTCTCATGTGCTGAACTGCTCAGACTAGGGCAATTGCAGGAACATGTGGAAAAAAACTCCCAGGAGAATTTTAAAGTGTAAAAAGGGAAAGAACTAACGAAATTGGGCATCCACAGGCTTTAACAAGAGCAACAAGAGAGTACTTTGAGTACTTAGTGTGGATACTGGAGCTCTTCAGTTATTATCTTTAGTAAGACACAATTCTGAGAGGTGAGTACCAGAGTAGAGCATCTCTAACTTGATCTGAGCTGTTCCTGCAGAGACAGCCTGTTACAGCAGTCTTCTCTTGACCAAAACTGCAATGAAAGACAACATTCACCTAACTTTTAAAGCTGGGTTTGGGGGTATTCTAGACACTATCCATTTTTCAGAATCTGGTCTTGGATGAACTGGTGTTGAACCTGCGGTGGAGAAAGAATTTTTTTTCATTGTTACTTCGTAAAAATACATAGAAGTTAAGGAAAACCTGAGCTATCCCAGCAATAGGACCATACAAAGAGCAGTCGTTAGTGACAAACAAAGCTTGCAGACTTGGTACCTTTGAGGCAGGATCATTCCTCTAAAAACCTGCATGGAAAGAGGATTCCTATGTGTTTGAATAATAGGTGCATAAAAGTCAAAATTGAAGACATATTTCTAGCCTTAATAATAATAATAGGCTGTGTTCTTTCTAATGCACCCTCACATAGCCAGGACTGCAGTTTCAGCTCAGCACTGATATTCGTGCAAAATATTTCTGTATTTAGAGAGAGAAACTTGCCAGAAGATGTGATAACCCTGAGAAATACAGCTCAAGGGCAATTGATGCAGAACCCACAGGACATTTCTTGCTGGGAGATTAGGCTTGTGAACAGAATTGTTGTAATTTTTTGTTTGTTTGTTTATTTTAAGGAGGAAAATGAAAAGCTTTCTGTGCGTGAAAAATGAGCATATAAGAACTGTAAAAATGCTTTATGAAAAGTGGCTGCTTTCACTTTGGAACATTGTATCATTATCAAAATACATATCCTGTTAAAATGAGTTTTTGTAATGATTTTGAAAACATATTGAAAGAAATTTTGCATTTAAATTACCAGCATATAACATCACAAAAAAAAAGGGGGGGATTGATGTTTTTGGATGCAAATAGTATCAGGACTTTTTAAACTTCAACGTTTTAATTAAAAATTAAATAGTGGGATCAACCAGAAGAGTTTGAAGACAAGGGACATTTTCCCAGGCTGCTTTTCCTCTGTCAGGGTAAGTGTTAATTAATCAAGCTCAACACTGCACTGCCTCACAGAGCACTGGTCACCACCACCAGTCCTTGCTCCCTCCATACACCACCTGTGCAGCAGCAAGGGCAAATTACGTGTAATTTCCAGAGGTACCAACCTCTCACCTCCTCCATTACTCTTGCAGGAAATGCTTACTGTGGGATAAGGACTGCTTTTTCCGTGGTTTGACTGCCCAAAGTTACTGTGCACAGAGGTAATTATCCCCACGGGGCATTCAAAACGTATCTCTACCCTGCACGATCCATTACCACGGGGAATTAGCTGTACTCGCCACACAAGAAGATGTCCCACAAGAAAGCCCCTTGCTAACCTTGGAGCCCGCATAACCTGCTCTTGGTAGGTTTGTCCTTAGCAGGTGTCCAAGCTCCAGACTTTCATAGACATAATCTATACATAATCTATGGACTTCAAATCTACTTTATGGCATAATGAATCGAAGAGTCCATCTCAAGAAATGTAACCTTAGTCACATTTTATTCAAGGCTGGTAAGATAAAGAAGCAGAGAGAGAAGAAGCAAAAAAAACCAGGAACCATGAAGGGAGAGCAAGTTGGAAAAAAATCTATTTAACCATCAAAAAAAAAAAAGATTCTCTTTAGAAGGGAAAGAACTGATACTATTATATAATGAGGTAGAATATTTTCCTTTAAATAGATTTCTGTTGTGGGCTTTTAAAGCTTGAGGCATCATACCTGTGCTGTGCCATGCTTTAATTCACCAGTACATTGGAAAAGGCAAAAAGACTGTGCACTGAAGGGTGCCTTGTCCCTTCAGTGAGACCCTCAATAGCGCAGTAATTAGTGTGATTTTCTTATGTGTGTTATTGTTTAGGTAGTTGGTGCCTTGGGGAATTTTGTAGAGGAAAAAAAAATGTATGTGGACCAACTGTTTATATAAGGAACAAATATAGTAAAGCTAATATTTTCTTCTAAAATGATGGAGAAAAAAGAGATACATTTAACTTTTTAATCAGGCAATATCAGGACAAGCAGCATTGGGGCAAGCAGTTTTACTCCATCTCATTTGACAGCTCCAGCTTTCGGAAGCCGTGTGTTTGGATAATGAGGCGTATCAGGAGCCGCGGCCAAGCCTCGCTCGCTGGAGCTTCGCGCAGACCCACCCGTGTCACCAAGGTACGCTCTAATTATGCTAATCACTGTGCCTTGGCACGCGCTCAGAGAAGTCGCCTGCGCTCACCCGCAGCAAGAAAAGCGGCAGAACAGCATGCTGCTACTTGGCTACTCCCTTAATAGCCCACGAGCTCCTGTCAAAGGCTGAGTGTCCTGTCCCCATGCAGCTTGTCTAATCTTACGAGTTCTACAATTATTTTGTCATTGTGATGGCTGAAGGGTGGTCCGCAAAGAGCCTGGGGTTTTTCTAATTGTGGGTGGTATTTGGCAGCCGCTGGAGTGCTAGCAGAAGATATTTTAATTTTTACATTTTTAACAAACAAGAATACAACATGTAAGGAGAAAAAAAATAGCCTATAAGCTACCGCATGTGAAAACAGATGAAATTGTTTGTCTGCTGTACAGCTGGGAGAAGCATGCTGATAAACATAAGTCTAATAAATTCCACTTAGTGAAATATCCTATGTCACCTCTTTCAAAATTATGAACCATCTAAAAAACCAAAAAATGTTGAGTATGATGTTAAAGGGGAAATTACATCTGTAATAGAATTGTCCAACTTGCTAATTGTAGCAGGCATCAATGCATATTATATTTTTCAGATAAAATAACTTTTTTAAGAAAAAAAAAAAAAAAGGTAATCATTTTCCAATATCTCAGTAGTGGATTTTCCATCATGATATATAGGTCTGATATATAGAGTGCTAAATACCAGCTCTATAAAATAAATCTCTTTTCGAGCAGTTCCAATAACTAACTTCTATAAAAACATATTAAGTTAAATCAAAACATTTTATATAATTTCCACATCAATCAGTATTTTACCCTGTCATTGTGTAGCAGAGTATAAATCTGGAATTTTTGTGAAACAGTAATATCCTATTTTAATATGAAGTTTGTAGTAAATGGGAAATGTGTAGATAATTCGGCATTCAACAAGAAGTCTTCCACAGAATTAAGGACAAAGGATGGAGAAAGGCAAGCCTACGAAACAAAAGCTTGTTTTCACACATTCTGTGACTTTGTGAGATTAGAAAAAAAAAAGTGGGAGAATAGGGAAGGAGAAGAGGAAAAAAACTTTGTCCTTTGCAATTTTGGAAATATTCCCTCGTGAACTGTCCAGGTGTCAATCTCAAATAGAAAAATGTCAATTTTCTTTCAAATAGAAAAATGTCAAACTCTGTCACTGAGTGAGCTTCCCCTTCCCTGAAATACAAATCACCTGTGAAAGTTGTTGGTCTTCTCCTTGCTGTGGCAAAGCAGATTTTTTTTTGCTGTAGGGCCCAGTCCAGTTCCTCTAGATGTTATTGGGATTTCTTTTCCCCATCGAGACCACAGAAGCCACAGGAAGAAGCTCTTTTGTCCTTCTAAAATAGACTAAATGAAACAGATAATATCAACTCTTCTATATCTAGATGTATTTTTTTCTTCAACCTTTGCAATATTATGAAAACATTCTGATAAATGTGGCTATATTTATCTCTAAAACCAAAGGTTTGATTATTTATCTATAAAATAATTCACTTGTGCCCCAAATGAGGATTCTGTTCTTTTTTTCTATATAGAGTACTTAGTTATTAAGATAAATACTAAGAACACAGTAGAAAAAAAAAATATGCTAATCCTCTACTTATTCATCTGTACAAGAGATTTAAGTGGAAATTTAATATGGATATTGCTAGATTCTGAACAGGAGCCAAACTAATTTTATAAAAGTGCTCTGTCTCCATATTAACTACTGTAAACATGCAGAGATTCAATCCTATTTACTTTACCCTCAAGCATCTGATAGGATTCTGCTCCTCTTTTTTCATATTTTTTCAAAAATATAAAACAGGGCACAGCATATTTAGCAGTTTATCCATCTATTCAAGTATCAGAGGTACTTCTGTACTTCTGAAGATATATTACAGATTTTCACTGTACCTCATTTGTTATCTTTTTATTTTATCATTAATTTTCAATGAGGATGACTAACCCATAGTAAAATTAACCATTCATTAATATTTGAGGATTTCTCATAATTTTGTATTAACCAAGGATAGCAAATGATGTCTTTATACGCAGCATGGCATCAAACATAGAAAAAAATGTAAGTATAGCAGCATATATAACAGGTTTAACTAGGCCAAAATTATTATTCTATTTTAGAAAAATAAGACCTCCATTAGAAAGGAAAACAAGGATTTGCTCTATCATATTCTACAGGACCTGGCAAGAGTTACAATAATGAAGCATTGTATTACATAAAGGTGTCTATAGAATTAATGCTTCACTTAGACGTTGCCATTCTTCTTGACCTATCACAAGGGAACAAACAAAAACTACAAGTTTCACACACCATTACTGTTGGTCCAATCTGAACCTGTCAGTCTGCCTCAGGCTTGTACCTTGTAACAAAAAATTTCAAAATAGATGGCTTGTTTGTGGATGGAACAAAACATTTTAAAAATCAAAGAATAGCTAGTCAAAAGTTTAAAGTGTTTAAAAATAAAAGAGTAGCCCAAAATAAAGTGTAGATTTAAAGATGAGTCTCCATCAGGCAGCTTTGCTGAGCAAGGGAAACAACAACAAAATATCTAGAAGATACATACTCCAAAAGCAGCCAGGGCCAGGTTCAGGGCTCCTCACTGTATTTGGAACAGACATTTGAATCTACCCTTTCAGGCCACTTAGTTGGTCAAGTTTCTCATGAAATTCATGACCACGCACGTCCCAGAGCACAGGACTGTGTTCTCAAATGTGGGGACTTCCAGAGGTATTCACCTTTGGCATCTTGTCATAGCCAAGAAATTTTTAAAAAATACCTGGCAATCTCCCTGACGCCTTCCCCCAGTGTCCTTGTTTTCTCCATGTGATTGGAACAGGCCCTAGACAGACTTAGACAGGTGACTTCAAGCAGCAAAATCCTTAAGAGAGCTGGGATGTCCCTGTCATTCAAATCATGTCAGATCCTCCATCTCCCTCCGGGGTTAAAGCTAGCTCTGAGGAGGGAGGTCTGTCCATAGTAATGTGGTAGTCCTAGTGAAGGCTCAGAGTAACTGTGGTCTTTTCATGCACCGTAAGGGTGAGCTGACCAGAGCTGTACTGCAGAAACCTGAGTATTGTGCCATTGCACATGGCATATGCACAGAACCCAAAAAAGCAGAAGCTTTAAGCCCACTCAGCATCAATAATAAGTCCTTTCTTCTGGTTGAATATCTGTCTAATGCACATAGAGCACTGAGGAACAGATGCATTATGTTCTCCTTTGAGGCAGCCTATTTGTTACACCTGTTATATAATATTGTATTTGTTATAAATAAAACATAATATCATTGTATATATGTGTTTGTGTGCAAGTAACTATTAGTTATTATATAAATATAATGTTATAAATATAACCATAAATATTTCTTATTCTGTATGCCAGTACTTTTCTTATGATTATATAATTTTCACTCTGCTGTTATAATAGATAGCTAGTGTGAAGTCCACAAACCCCTTATTGAAGTTGAAAGATACAGTAAATACTTTTAAATAGCTAAATAATTTAAATAAATGTTTCTAGAACATCAAAGGACATCAAAGCAGTGAGGAACACTGAGTTCATTTAATTAAGCATACAAACCAAATTGGGTTCAGTGAGATGCAAAAGGCACATTTTGTATCAGTCCCAAAGGAAAGTTACCCGGACATTCTATTCATGTGCTTTATTTTTGTATTAGAAATACTCTAGATATGTACATTGACCAACAGAAAGGTGCATGTGCATGTATAATTAAAACAAGTAGAACCAGAGTCAATCCTAACTACGAAACGTTGAATAAAAATATAAATACACTATTCTCTTGTGTCTTTTTCCACATTGTTTTCAGAATTTAAGAGAAGTTCTGCAGTGTGATTTTCATCATCTCATTATATTTATTAATTATGCCATGTTTGTAGAAACTTGCACTTTTACAGCTTTTACAAAGATGTTTCCTATGACTCTCCAGTGAATGCATAGTTGAAGCAATAGGTTTATACTGAGAAATTTGTACTTTTTTGGCTGCTGCTTCATGTTTTTGGCATCACCCGAGACGCTGACATATGATGAAGCTGGGCAAATATTGTTTTGGCTGGATATGTGACAAGATGCAGTTTCCTTGTGAGATAAAATGATCCACAGTACTTCTTACTGGACAAATGTCTTCATTTCCAGGCAGTGTTTAGAGCATCTAGTGCATGCAAGATAAGTCCTTCTCTCCACTTCTCAATTTCAAAGATTCATTATTCCTGGTGGCATTCACTAGGTTAATCTCAGCAGCTTTCTTTAGAAGTCAGCTGTGATGGACATGAAATTAATCGCAGGTGTAATTAAATACATTTTGCCTATGGGTTTCAGACAATTTCATAAAGTAGATATCTGTTTTACTATGGGTCCCCTGAAAGAATTGCCATGAATGTTTCTGAACAGCAAAACATTTTTCTTTACTCCCTTTGAAAATGCAACAGAATTTAAAAGAGAAAAGGAAAAAGGAAATAAAAATTGAAAAAAATTTGAAATTTTCCTATCTGATTTTTCAGATTTCTCTCAGTAACTACGGTACTCACAGCACTTCCCATTCAGATTCTGGTGTCCATATCTTGGGTATATGATTCACAACATATTCTATAAATGGAACCTAACAAAAAACAGTTTTAAAGAGACTCTTCCTTCACCAAAATTCAGGCAGGGCTATGGCAGTGGTTCAATCTATCTGAATATAATTAAACTGAAAGCAATTTTTAGCAAACTCAGCTCCATGCTGTCTCTACTCAATGGTTGTCACACTTTCATAATAGCATATCCCTCATCATGCCAGATACAAACAAAGTTTTTTGATTTATTTTGTACTATTATTTTGGGGTCTTCTATCATATTGGATAACTGAATTATATGAATCAGCTATAAGCCTCAGGCTCTGTTTTCTGCTTCTGGAGCACTGGATTGCTACACCTCCCACCCCTCAAAAAAAGTCTGTATGTAAGTTTTTTGTTTCTTTTTTTAAGCTGCTAAATAGGACACATCAAATAACTGAATTTCATCATATTTGCACACACAAATATTCCCATTTGAAAATATTTGACCAAGTTCATCTTTTGTACTCATACATGACACTAAATTGAATGCATAATTTAGTACTTATTTTCAGAACAAATAGCCCGGAAAACCTGCATGCACAATTGATAGTAATTTGAGTGTGCAACCTAAGGTTGGAACTTATTAACATATTCATTCTGTCTAAACTCCATGTGCAAATTCAAACCATGCTATTTGAAACAAAGATTGTACCAGGCAACAGGACATCAGCATCAATCATATCAAGCCCAATAGCAGCTGGAACAGGAAATGGGGCAAACATCCTGTGTCCTAAAATATCATCAATAAAACGCATAAAAGAAAGAAACAATATGGATATCAAATCAGTCCATGGTAAAACTAAGATTGAAATTCAGGGAGATGTCATGGTACGGTGCAAAGACAATTATTTAAATCTACACTGCAATCGAAAGTGTTCAAAAATATTTTATGGTAAAACAGCTATAATGATACTATCATTATCATAGTCATTATAGATAGTAAATTATTACATACTTCTACCAAAAGAAAGTAATTTCTCCATCTATAGTGTTCAAATAAAGAACGACCAACCCTCAGTAGCAATAAGCTACTGTAGTTCTAACATATTTTTTTAAGTAAATGAAATTGTCCACTTGCAAGGCACTTTTGGAGGTTCCTAAAGGCACCCAGGTACCTGTAGGCTGTTCACTTCCCATCTTTATGACATTTAAATGGAAATTTATATTTATGATGTACACAGTTCCTACTGAAAATTTGAGTGACTTTTGATATCAAACTTCAAAGCATTCATAAGAACAATCACATAGGTGTGCTTTAGGAATATAGGTGAAATAAGAGATAAATTATCAAGTAGAAACAGGAATCATAGCTTTTTTTTTATCTTCTGCAAGAAATCGGAATGTACTGAAATATAAATATGGAGAACCTGATGTGAGATAATTATGCATAGACAGAACTGAGAAGACACCTCTCATATAGAACAGAATTCCTTAGATGGACACTTGTCTTGTATGAGGGCAATGATATCATACATTTTTTCTTAATTAATATCTGTAAAATAAAGAAGGTTTAGCAATGGAACATGCATATGAAAAAACAGCCTAGCAACACTTATGAAATGTTCACACTGACAGAAAAACATATACAATATGTATATCTGTTCAATATACAAAACCTTACACAAATAACTGACAAATCAAGGAACCTGCTAAAAGTACAAACTCACTATGAACCAAGGTTATGTATTTAACAGCACAGTTTTGCAGAGTATGTCTTTCAGCATTGATGCATTGCATAAGAGGATTTGACAAGGTTACAATTTGTGTTACTAATGGAAATTCTTTCCAAGAATTAACCTTTAGGCTATAAAGAATGACAGATATTCAAATATTCTCAAATGAGTATTTGAATTGAAAATTTCTCTTCATTTTTGCTCCTCAACAGAACTTCCATCCTGCCTTGCAGTGTGTCATACACAAAATTGAATTCTTAACAGCTGCCATTCATGGGAGCTGCAGAGGACCATTTGAAAGTAATATTTTGCTCTGTGTGACATCTCATTTTTTTCTCCTCAGAAATCATAATTTTTTTACACACCTAGTAGTCTTCCTAACAGGAAACCAGCTCTGCCTGTCATTTTGATTGGGGAGGAACCTTGTTTTCCAGGTCAGTGCCTTGAATCCTGAAGACAAGATATTCATGAGGGACCTGTGTGGGGAATTTACATCTCAGAGCAGAGTTTTCCTCTCCATTTGTCAGCGTGCCAGGTCAGTGAGCTGTTCTCTTGTCAGAGGGAAGATAATGGCTGCTGCGGTGCCTCCCGCTTATTACACACTCAGTGCATCTGACCTTCATGTGAGACCCCCAAAGCATTCAGATTTGGGGCCTTCCTCACAGCCTACCTCAAGTCCCCTTTGAAACAAACCTACAATCTGAAATGTGACTTTGGGTAACTTTTTTTTTTTTTTTTCCATTCAAGTACTATATTTTAACATTCAAATCCTATTGCTATACATCCCTTTATTTCTTAAAAAATAGGACACTTTCATTTATTGTTATTTCAGTGGGGGAAAGAGTATTGCCACAGACAAAACTGTAAAATGTTCAGATTTCTTAACACTCGCAGTGTTCTGTAGTTATTACTATTTTTCTTAGCTTTTTTACACTTAACAGCGAAAAAAAATGTGCATTTCTGAGTTATTGAATTTAAAAAAAATGAACATTTCTTACTGTAAATTTGTTTCTTGTAATCTGTTCTGCTATCATAGGCTATTTTTTAATGCTAAATATACAAATGTGAATACTAAACTTTGATTTTTTAAGACATAATCTGATGCTTTCAAATCAATCACAGGATTGCTATTTTATCACTTGGCTCTGGATCTGGCTCTTTCTTTATAAAGATTAGCACAATGTGTCATGTGAATTGGCAAGTTAATTGTAACATAGAAATAAAGTCGGTATGACCAATTCCATTACAAATTCAAGCTAGGGTGCCACAAAAAAATATAATTAAGATTTAAATATCTCTATTTCATGAAAGATCTGATAAGGACTAATTTTCTTATACATATATAAATAGTCTAGTGATAGAGATGTCTCAGTTGGGAGACCTTAGGGAATTATATTTAAAAAGTATTAAAAAAAATTCAAAATTTTCTTTATAAATCTGGTCTTAGTTATTTTTCATTCCTAGTTTTCATCATGTTTTTGTATTCTATATCTTTACTAGATAATATTAGCTCCTACTGCAGATGGAACTAATGTTATTCACTGGAAAGCATTATGGCCACACTTACCAGTTCATTCCAGTGTTGCACAGTACCATTCAGTCGACAGCTCCATACATTTGTAGTGTGACTGACCCTCCAATTAGTCTTTCTTCAGTCTAAAAAATACTATGCACTGAAACTAAGTAATTTAAAAGGGATGCAGACTTCCTAAGTATGTTCCAAGAAGTTTAATGTTCAAAAGTATAAGTAGTAATGATGGAGAAAGTAAAGATTAAAAGGAAAATAGTATGGATTATGCATAGGAATTATTCACAGAAATTTCAATTCTTTTTTATCTTCTTCTTTTTGTAATGGAAACATTCAGCTCCCCAATTGAAAAAAAAAAAAATATAACTATTTCAGAGCCAAATCTCTCTAATTATGCTTCATAACTCTTTTTGAATTTGAAAAGTTCAATTTGGTCTTCACAACTACATATTGGGAGATTACATCATGTATTACATCATATATTTTAATATATACCATGGTGAATACCATGGTCTGAGGCAGATGATGAGACAGGCAGATCATCACACTGTTCTGGTGTGAAGATTCCTCAGTACCCTGCCCTTCTGCACAATGGGTGCCTTGAGCAGTGTCAACAAACCTTGGCAACTGGGGAAACAATCAACAATTCAGCAAATACTTCAGAGATAACTGAAACAGGATGAACCTTTGGTGCATACTACTGACTATAATGATATGTCTTCAGAAGAGAGTCACAAAAAAGTAGAGCCTTAAAAAAAAAAAAAAAGAACAAAAAGGCATACATAGTGGTTAATGGTCAAAATCCTCCAACGGAGACTTCCCAATATGATCTGGCTCATCTATAATCTGAGGTGAGGGTTCCATACCTGAAAAATAGGTCTTGAATAATATTTGATTTTGTGAAATTTCTTTGAGAAAAAAATATAGAATACAATCCCATCTGTAGTTCATAACTGAGTTCCAAAATCTATAAACACTCCATTGGAGAAGAAATAAATCCTAATAAAAGCTGAATTGCTTTATAGTACTTCTATTTACAGTATGGTGTTCTATTCGCTAAAACTTAATGAATATTTACTGGATATTACAGAAATCAGATAGGATTTTTAACATAGCAATAAATGCAAGAGTCTGAAGAATTCCTGGTATTTGTATTTTCACAGAGTATAGGAGTATCTAATATGCAAGAAAAAAATGCAATTGGTGCTATTGGAGAAAAGTACAAATGTATTTGAAAAATACGAACACAATAAAACTTCAACAAGTATAATATCTTTGTAAATCAGTATAACCATAAGATTGCTGTTTTGCATCTTAGAAGATCATCAGTTCAGTGCTTTATTTTCTTGCAATTATTTGAAAATAATCTGGATAACTTTACAATCAAGGTATTTCCTCTTGGCTCCCTGGTATACACCAGGCTGCCTGAGGAGATGATCGACATCCTAAGGTGTCCACAGCATAATCAGTCTGAAGAGCCTCCAGTATTAAAATTCTAACTAATGATAATCAAAAAGAAACAAAAACAATAACAAGGTTGAGTAAAGGAAAAAAAAAACAGATAAAATGCTATGTCTGATTTGATTGAGCAGGTAGATGATTTTTCTATATGCTGCTAATAAGCATTGCTTAGGTATGTCTCTTTTACATGAGAAAAACAAATTGTACATAGGGGAAAGTCTTGTCAGAACAAAATGCTCATTCAGATGCTGAAATTTTCACATAGCACAATGTTTCGTGCACAGTTGAGACAATTACGTGAGGTTTTTTACGTAGTCTTTAACAAAGAAAACATAAGACAATAGGCCAATTGGTTTAGAAGGACTAGGCACGGCAATAGTTTGGCAATCCCTTCCTCAGAGAAGTCATGTGCTCTCTGAATAAAGTTGTTCATTTGGACGAAAGGACAATTTTAGAGTTATCTTTCTGTTAGAAAAAGTATCATCTAATTGTGCCTATCTAAGTATTGTTACTGAACTTTTCCTGGTATTTTGTAGGAAATCATGAGGGATCTTTCTCAAATAAAGAGAGAGAGGTTTCCATGGTTTTAATTTTTCTATATAACCTATTTTCTGTTCTGATGATGCAAATAAAGAACAAAGTACAGATAACAAGTCAAATTAATGTACATTATTAATTATTAACAATGTGATACATAGAAAGGATGAAAAAGCAAATTTAATCAATTATAAATAAATAATACTTTGAAAAAAAAAAAGAATATTATCTATTAGGACAGAATTTTTATACTAAATACTATTGTTACGACTACTAAAAGAGTTAGGCCTGAATGTGTGGAAACATGAACATTCCTATAATCAAATAGATGGTTCAAAGTATTTTGAACAGCTTGTTTTTGCAATGATACTCCTTTTGACAAAAGGATACTCTTTTCTTCAGCTGACTGCCATAACAGGAGCATTTTCCACAGGACTTGTATCTACAAGCAAGTTTTGTGGGTTCTCATGTTTGTCTCGTATTTCCTCTTTTCAAATGGCTACTCCCAGTTCAGGACATGTCCCTAAAGCCTCAAGGAGAGTCTTCTATTGTTGTCGTTACCCAAACCCAACTACATTCAATAACAGACTTTTTAAAAGAGCCCTAAATTTATCTCTTGTTTTGGTTTGTTTCATCCACAGTGGGGACACAGACTGCATTAAAACTTTTGGATGGCATAGTGTTATCAGACCAGTTACAGAAGTATAAACAGTGATACCATTACTGCTTCCATTAAGTAATGCATTCAAGAGATTCATCTCACCTGTATCTTGTTCTGCATAATACAGATATCAGAGGGGTTTTTTTAATTATCACTGAATAATAGAGCATTTTTTTTCTAAACACATCAAGTTACTTTTACATCCCACTTTTCTGCATAAGGCCAATTCTATATATATATACAATATTTTACTGGGACTATTATCAGAATATCTATTTTGAATAAATGTTGAAAAAATGCTAGTGTGATAAATCAATCGAAAGGAAAGTAACTACTCATATCACTTGTTCAACAGTGATGCCTCTAAAGTAACATGCTTGCTTCCATGCTTTCAGATGTTAAGAGAATCAAAATTACCTACAGTGGCCAACAAGCCATTTTTGTGAAATATCACTTGCCTATAGAATAAGTTGTGATGGTAAAATATACATTGCTGCACTACTTGAGGAATGACTTACACATAAGGAATTGCTTCTTCGGAAAAACTAAGAGGTACCAGGGTTATGAAATCTATTTCTCAAAAGAGAATTATGGCAGTGAAGAATCCAAAGAATCATTTTTTTAGGAAGTGAGTCTGTGATTTAGGGATTCGATTTTTCCTGCCAAGTTAACATTATACCCCAGAGAGAAGGAGACGTTTTCTAACAATCTGTATACTTAGAAATCTTGACAGAAGACACATTCGGCTGGGAGGGGTTGTGTTGGGGAGAAAAGGAGAAGAACAATTTGAAAATGATAAGGCAGGTTGCAGGAAATGATCTCCTAAATGTAAAAGATATATATTTAAACTAGAAAATAGCTCCATGCTATTTTTCCCGAAGAAAAGAACCATAATATTGTCCTGTTTTGCTAAACCAAACATATCAAAAAGGGCTGTAGGAAACAGGATTTGAGATGACAGTAGTTTAGTTCATTTCAGCTTATAGAAATCAGCTTTTCATGTCTTTGTGATTGTCAGTGAGGCAACATAGCTTGATTATTCCTTAGCTGTATGGAAAATGCAGGCTTTCCTCATGTGCATTTTTCATTTAGGAAACTGATTAATCCTAAAATATATATAAACTGAGGTACAGAAAAGATATGAGGAAAACATTACTAGATATTTTAGTAGAAGGGAGAAAATTCGATAGTTACTCATTGAAGGAGAATGCTAAGAAATTAGTTCTCAAAGACACCAATATGACTTTCTGGTAGGTTCATCCACCTTTGTAATATATATTGCAGATGCTCCTTGCATGGTAGGTGCTCATGCTACAAAAGTGCAGATACAAATCAATATACACGGTCAAAGGTTATACTAATATAGCATGGAGAGCATTTAGCAAAGAGGCAATTAAATCTGTCCTAACAGACATGGTATTATATTTTAACTTAGAGGCTGTAGCTATGCATATTACGTGTGTAGCCTATTACACAGTATTTATTTTAGTTTCCACCCCCAAAAAAAAAAGATTTGGTAAACACAAAAAGAAAAGCAACAGAGGAGAGGTTGAAGTGGAGAGGAGGAATTTTATAGGATTTCAAAAGAAATAAGAAACTTACTTATTCCGCAAAATGTTCTAGGATGCTGAGGAGAAAAACAGAACGGATAAAAATGCATATGCATCAAATGACGGCTATCTGTCATCATTAGAGGCATTTTTATTTATAATATTATAATTCAGAGCAGGTGAAATTGATCTTAGCTATCTGAATTTCAATCAAGTATGTGACACAATCTTTAAGCATGGAAAGGTGTTAAGCAAAGAATTTCAGGCAACAGAGGATTGTTGATATGATTTCCACAGTTTGGATATGGCCTCTTCTGAAATATTGTGTACATATGTAGTCACCCAGGGCTGGAAGAGAATCGAGAGGACAAAAAAAGAAAGATTAAAAGATGCTAAATTATATTCTCATTTAGACAAATATTCTGAATGTGACTGAGGTAAAGAAATAGCTGTTGGTTGAAGTTACAAAAGTTAATGACCGGAGTCCTTACTGCATCCATATGTCTGCTGCTATATCACATACAGCAAGCTGAATAAAGTTATGTATAATAGCGTAAAACCAGAAAAACAGTGAATTTGGAACTAGACATCATTTTGTGTCTTCAGATCCATTTTTAATCTAATTTAAAATTGCAAGGCGGTTTGCACTTGTTTTCTGTTCTGCAAGCATATACATGCATGAAAATGAGTCTTGAAAATATTATATCAATGGCAACTAACCTTGCTGAAAAAGAATTTTTGATACTTTTGTGCCAAAAATAATTAATAACATTTACTGAAAAATTGCTACATATGTTGCAGGAAAAGAATGGAGTATTTTTAATCTCACTGAGACTAAGCTTTTTTGGTAGTTGTTTTATCATTGTTATAGCATATTTTCTCCTGCTGTGATAATTTGGGCTTGACAGAGCTATGCGATTCAGGATAGCTACTTTTAAAATAACTCCTTTCTCTTAAGATGAAATTTCATAGATATTTTTCCTTAATATAGACTAATCACAGTAACGATGATTTTGGAACAAATCAAGTGATAAAATGAGATTATTTGTACAGCTATTTTTTTAAAAAAATAACCATTATAGTGATTAGTCTATATTAAGACATCTCTGAAACTTCATTTTAAATGTATAATGATGTGCAAAATAACAACAAAAAAACAACAAAAAAAGAACACTTTGAACTGCAAAATTCTACCACATGTTAAATTATCGCAGCAGGGTAAAGATACCCTTTCCCAAAACTGGCAGGGCACCTTCATCAATTTACTGTAGAGAAGGAAAAAAACCCAGCATATGCCCAAAGCTGTAACTTTGTGATAGTGAGACACTTCAGAGCACATTGCTAGTCTCATGAGCCCCTCAGGCCTGGGGATTAGTAAATGGCCCCTGAAGTCTCCTACTACTAAGTTCTTGCTAGGAATAGGCTGAGTTGCTAAGGACAAGAAGTCATTACCATCCAATGACTGTTTGGTCAACTGTGTGAAATGAATTGGTGGCCCCAGTTCAGTTCCTAGTGGACAAGTAATTACTGCTGCTGTTGACCTGGGGGCTCTTTTTCACTCTGCTACACAGGTACAAACAAGCAACTATCTTTAAGTGAATTGAACTAGTGTAAATGCAATTAGATTCAGGCTCTTCAGTGGCCTGTTGTAAACCTGTGTGCCAACTTTCGTTCAATTACATCAGCGCAAGTGTTGCCCACAGTAAGCAAAGCCCAGCGTAAGCAAGGAAGTCCACAGAGTCAAGCTGCATTTATGTGCATTTGTAATCCTGTTCTAGGATTAGTGCTAGGATTACTAGTGCTCGGCCTAGGAGAAGTCATCACAGTCTGTAGGTCATGAGGATAATGGTGGTCAGCACCAGTTTTTACATGTACATCAGAGGCAAAAACGCAGTCTGATTTCGGTTGGTAAACATAACTTCAGGGTTGCACAGTAACAGTCCATGAACTTTCCATGTGAAACGGTCAATAGCTTCATTCAGCTATATGGTGTTTTGAACAAGAGTAAAGGTACCTTAGAAAATCTCAGACAAAAAGGAACAAGGAATCTGTCTTTATCTTAGTTTTTATACTAGAATACACATGATTTAAGATATATCTATGCACATACACTTCAGACAGCTACATTCTTGAACAGAAATGTACTTACGCAGCTTTTGAAATTATAGCTTTAGCACTTTCAACAAACAAAATTAGTGTCTTATCTATCACATTGTAATATCTTATTTCTATTTGAAAAATAGAGTTGATTATGGAATGGTAGATAATTATTTCATTGGCGGCAACCAAATCAGAAAATGTAAAGTAGACAGTTTACATTCAAAAGATATGTCAAGCAAGTACCCCTATCTCTCTAACTCCATAGTTCATTGGTGTAAATACAAACATAGTAGTATATTCCTAAATAGACTGAATGAAAATTTAATGCCAGAAAGAATTTTCCATTTAACAAGCTGAGATTAGTCAAAATCCAGCCAGCAGTTTTCAGAGGAGGCCTGAGGGCGGGAGACCGTTCCTGAATAGATGCTAGAAGGGAGTCTGGATTCAAACTCATGTTGGAGTTGACGAAAAGCGGGAACATGAGTCTATTTTCCTTGTGCAAAATGAAAGCCTGAACTAGGCTATCTGTTACTCTTAGATTGCTCCTGTTGGTACTACTCGCTTGCCATACATAAGAGCTGGCAAATAAGCACACAGCCTCCCAGGCCTGGGTGAGACCGTGGACGGCCATTTAAGTGCCTCAGTTAGCACATTTGTGGTTAGTCCACAACTACACTCCACTTCTCTCCTTTTAGTCTATCAAATCCAACATTTTGTAAGGTGTTAACTTTGTCCATTGTGCGGGATGGAGACATTCCCAGTCTCACAAGTCTACAGCAAAATAAAACATGTTACCTCACCTACCTGATGTACGCTGAGATGTGGCTCCAGGTAGCATGAACCACAGCAGCTAGGCATGTGTGGAGCCGAATGTGTTAACCACGCAGTAAGTGCCTTCCGTGTCTTTGTTAATAGGGGTTTAAGTCTCAGGCTTGACGTTGTTTGAATGTAGTTCTCTGTGGTTTAATTACTATCATTATTATTATAGATACAGTAGTAATTATCTCTTCTTACTGTCTCATTATGTTTTGATCAATTCACATAAAAGTTTACTGTAAATATATGGTTAGGTAACATTAAAGGAAACATATAATTATATATAATCAAATACCATCTAAATAGTTGCATGTTTTTCAACAATTAAATGCTTCTAAAATAAATAATTAATTGTTTTTAATAGATAGGATGCAAGTTTTGAAGCAATGCATATATAAAGCTTTATTTGTTGACCTTAAATTACTTTGCTCCCGTTATATTGATAACATCTAGGTTTCTCAAAAACCCGCTGGCACAAAATCTTTTCAGCTTTATTAATGATTCAGATGGCTGTTTCTGAAGAGACAAGTCCCACAGAGAAGGAGCACTTGATTAATGACCTGGAAACACTTTTCCTTTTCAGCTGATTAAATAAAATTGACTAGATTTTTACATTTTTATAATAAAATGACCCGCAGGGCTGAGATGACACAGTGAAAGCAGCATGTTCACTCTTCAACAGATTTTTATTTTGTCACTTGTAAAAATGAAAGGGCTAACCACCCAAGCAGAAAAATGCACTTTATCACCGTCCACTGCTGACATGCTGACAATTGCTGCATACAAATACAAAAACACGGAGGAAGCTAGACTCTGTTTACACTCAGCCTGATTTTGTCTAATGATGACAAAAGGTCTGTGGCTTCTTGGGGTTGGAGAGATACTATTTAATTATTATGCAAAATAGTTAGATTTATAACACCACTCCTGGTAATCATAAAAGGCTTTGTAATACTGTAACTTAGGAGTGATGCCACATACCTTTCCAATGATTTGCATAGCACAAGAACTTCTGTTTCCTAGAGCAAAATGGTAGCTGTTCTTAAAGAAAGGTGAAACATCAATACAGTTCCCAGTTGGAATAAGGAGCAAAATTGTACTAGCATGTTACAGAATTAAGACTGATTATTCTGCTCAAACAATAAAAGCTGAAAAATGCTGTCTTTAAGCGTACATGCTAGCACCCATCAGGGAATGGCGGGGTGTTGTATGTAAAGCAACACCTACTAGTTGCTCTGTCTTATCTCCTTGAGAATGGCTTGGCTAAGAGTTCATCTCTTCCTTTTAGGTGAACATGGTCTCCGCAGGAGATTACAGGGGATAAAAAATAATCACTTCGGCAGTATGTCCAGATCTTCCAAGTAATGCAGAATTTTGTATATGTAATAGGCACTGAGCTTCTTCCTAAAATATTGTTTTCAACCTAAAATATTTAACAGTCTCCCTTGTAAAGAACTTCTCTTAAAGACTATGGTGGACGTATTAAATCATTCCAACATCAGTTATCTTCCATACTCTTCTGAATCAGAATACCAAAGGAGTTCACAATCCTCAGACCCACCAGGTGGGGAAATGCATAGCTTTAACACAAATCTAACATTTTATTTCCAAGTTGGATGTCTCCTCTCATCTCTTTACAATACAGCATTTAGCTTTAAATGCTGTCATAACTGTTCTTTGATTAGAAGTAAAGGTCAGCCTAAGGGCAGACTGTACTTTACACTGGAGGGGTGTCTATGAGTAAAACTACAGATATTTCTTTGTTTTCCACATGGATATTGTTGTAAGCTTAGGCAAAGCAGTTGGTAGAAGAAGGACACTCATATTAATGCTGCCAGTACTAATAATTTAAGTAATTCTTGACATCTGTCTGTTGAGAGCTAAGATAGCATTTATAACATGACTGTCACTTTAGCATAAGGACTATTTGCACATTTAAGAATATAATGCTAACATTTTCTAAAGCCAGGTTTTCTATAATTTACATTTTTAAATGTCTTTAAAAATAGCAATTCTAGCAATGCTATCACATACTGTGTTCATGTTTCAGCTAGGAAGTTCTGAAGAGTGTGATTGAAAGATTGTTGCCCAGCAAAAGTAGTAAGAAAAGTTTATCCAGTTTGAAATACTAAGGCCAATGAACTAATTTTTAAAAAGTGCATGTCACAAAGGTTTCCACTATACAAAACAAAGCAAAATGAACAAACAAAAATTTTATATTTACCCACATGTTTTTCACTCTCAATAGGCTCCACGACCCAGTATTGTTACCATTTAAATACAAACTGTGAAGATTTATTTTCTCCAGTACCTGTAGACCTGACAATTCAGAAACCTGAAAACAAAACAAGTTACTGGTTGGGAGAAAACAGGGCAATGCACGTGGTGTTTAGCACTGGAGAGTCAGGCCTACTTATTGATGTTAAGAAAATTAGACCAAATGGAAAGAATCCAGAAAACAGCATCGAGAATGGCCAGAAATCTGTGAAGAATGGCGCTGTAAGGAAAGAATGATTGTTTAGTCTGGAAAAGAAAGTCTGCGACCTCATGTTCTTTGAATCTTCAAACATACAGCTGCAGTGGAGAAAAATAATCACCTCATGCCAGTGGTGGACAGGAAGGCTAAAAGGGAGTTTTAGGTTAAACATTAGGAAATATTTTCTAAGCCTGGGATGCACAGCCTGGGGAGATGCCGGAATCTCCTCTACTAGAGAGGACTTTAAGAACAAATTAAATGTCAGACAGGAACAGTGGAGGTACAGCTGATCCTGCCTTGGGGCACAGGGATGGAGTCAATGGCCTCCTGAGGTCACCCCCAGCTCTGTGACACCTCCCAGGTTCAGTGATTGCAGCCAGCTCTAAAGACAAACTCTTGTTGACAGGGTCCTGTGGTCTTTTGAAATTCCTGAAACGTTGCCATTTACAACTGCTGGAGCATCCGCTATGTCACTAAAAATATAGTGGCACAATGAGTACATTTTATGGCTGAAAAAGACAGAGATACCGTCTCTGAAAGAAGATAAAAGCAAAAAATGCACAGTACAGGAAGATTTCACCTGCATTACATTCAAAGATAATACCAGCAGCAGAATGGTGGTAAATGGTTTTAAGGCAGTCTAGTTGTTTTAATTGCCATTAGGCCTTTTAATGTATTGTCCATACTATTTAAAAACATATATTAAAATATATTAAATGTATTAATTAATATACTTTTTTTTGCTATTAAATTTGAATGAGCAATCTTTGCACCTCTCTACCGTATTTTCAGTTCCATAGCCAGAATTACCGTTGTTACCGCTATGCAATGCTTTTTAAGAAGTCATGGCGAGACTGGTGAGTGGCAAGTTCAACCACACAATTAAAATATGGGTAAAAAAAAGGAAATGCCATCTATTTATCACCCACATAAAGGCAAAAATTCATTTTCTACTACTACATTCAGCTGTCTTCTTACGCTTTATAACAATATTATGGAATGTAAAATCCAAAATTTCTCAGGTCTTTTCTTCCTGTTTGTCTAATTAGGTTAGACTGAGTGCAGATCAATGCAATTCAGCAATTTTTACTGTAGACATTATAGCTTTTTCTACTTATTGCTTATCTGGGAATACCATACAGATGAGTTTATCCCTCTGTTTACTACTGTGTCGCTGCTACTTGCCAATAATATTAATATTGTACAAAATTACTGAATTCTCTTCAAATGCTAAAAAATTGAAAATTTCTTTTGCATCTGGATGTAGGAATGAAACCTGTTTTCTAGAAAATGAGTCATTAAAAAATATTAAAGCATTAAAAAATATGCAATAAAAATCTCAGAAGGTTTGCTCCATTATTCTTCATCTATGATTTTTTCCCTCCAGTTGTGTCTTAGTTCTAAAAATACTCAGCAAAAAACATTCCCTCTTGAGGCTCTCTATCATTATTACATAAAATTGCACAGATCTATACTTATCTACAACTATTCTGTAGGAAAACACAAAAAACTTAGTAATCCAATTCTCATTTTCAACAAATATTCACTATAAATATCCTTTTTGGTAATTGTCATCATCAGTTGCGTCAAAACTCCAGACATCCAATGAATACTGATTTAATGTATATTGTCACATAATATTCAAGCTTGGGTACTTAAAGGATAAAGGCATAATTTCCGCTGATTTCACACTGCCATCTCACTCTTTCAAATTGCTTCAAGATAGATGTTTTTGAGATGGAGCAGAGATAGGTATACTGTGAAATTTATCTTATTCTTATTGGTGCAATAAGTAATATCTCAACAAGAAATCTCCATAATGACCTTCAAAGTCTTTAATTACATAGCAATTCAGGCAACATATTTATTTATTTTTGTTCAAGTTCTTTTTGTTCGACTTAAATAGAATGAAATTTATTTGAGCATTTAGAACATTCACAAAATAGAAATCACACAAGATAATCAAAAAGGAAGAACAAAATACTTTCTGATTCCAATTTCTTATTCAACTTATTCCAGTTTTGTCACTCATATTTCAGATGTAAAGTTTTCACCTATTACTATTTGGAAAACTGTAATGAGCATCAAGGTATGTCTTTAAATACAGGACAAAGTACTAGAGGCTTTGCCCAGTTTTAAATCTAGCAAAGACTTTTTGCAATACCAAAACCTTCACCTGTTGGGTTAGATTTAAAAATCACGCAGGTTTTATTTTTGTACCAGGTTCAACGCTGGATGCTTCTGCCAACCTTTTATTGTAATTCCTTATATATCCACAGACTAAATCATGACCGAAAGTGGAAATGAATAGATATGAGTGGTACTGAATCTGATCATCTTTTTTTGTGTACAGTCAGAATCTGATGATGAATTCTATATATTAACATATGTGTTACCATAGCATAAGAATTCATTCAATGGATTCTTACTCCTCAAGGGGAAAGTCAATATTAAAAAAATATAATTTTTTGATGTCTTTTATATTTCATAACTGAAAACATATGAATGCAGAGTTAAGATGGACTGTTCTACCTCAGTGTAGTGAACCAAGTGCATTTTAGAGGAAAAAAAGACAAACTTGGTTTGCCATTTATAGAATAATTCTTACTACTTTCTGTTCCTTCTCTAGTATCTTGTTTGATTGTACTCAGCCCAACTTACAGTCTTATCAAGAGAAACTGCAGCTCGTAGGCACTGGAAGAGGTAGCTTTCACATAAATTACATATTTTCCGGTGTTCCTCCTCAAGAAAAAGTGCATTTCTTTTGTCAGTTGGCAGCCATTAAAATAATTTATAATACAAGTACAATACATTCTTTTAACCAGTAAACTGGAAATACACTTTTACAAAATTTTGCAGCCTCCAGAGAGAAATGAAGTATGGTGGAGAACCATAGCAAAGTGAACTGAATAATTACCACAGATACTCATCAGCAATTGGCTATTTATAATCATCATGGGAATAATGAGCTCCCATAGAATGAAAAGATGCAATGCCAAGTCAGCAGAAAACATGCACTCTCAGATGTTCAGAAAGGCAGACCAGTATTCCACCACTTTGGTACAATTATAGGCTAGTTGAAACTCTTTTTAGGGAGAACTGATTGATCAAAATTGAGGTGCACTATGAGAGTTTTCTCCAGAAAACAGACTCTCCTGCTTTCAGTGGAGAATTCACTCTACTTATAGTAGAGTAGTAGTAGTGCAATGGTGGAAGAACCTCTGTTCAACAGACGATTACAAACTCTGATCCCCAAGATGGAATATATTTTATAGTTAACTGTGTTAATATCTCCAGAGAAAAGACATTTTGGAGGCACTACAACCTGGTAGATAGCTTTAAGTAGTTTTCTACTCATTGAGTATTTCATATCTTTTTCTAAATTGCCATATGCAATCCAGAAAACCTAGCTAACTGATTCAAAATTATAGCTGTCACTCAAATTCATAGACCTAAGTTTAGTAAAATACATAACTCTCCTGTAACACCGTAATGATACTAGATTCTTTCAACACTGTTTGGAGAGAGCAGGTTGACATTAGAAAAAAAAATACAAGGAGAATTAATTCAATCTTCCTTCTTGTGTGTTATTAAGGAAATTAAAAAAAAAAAAAAGTGATAAAGAATAGGTATCTTCAAAGATGCAGGGACTTTGAAATACAAGCAGATCATTGTTATAGCCTGATAACTCACCAAAAATAGACAGACACCAAAGTATAAAATAAAATAAATAAAATAAAATAAAATAAAAATATAAAATAAAATCAATGAGAAATCCTTCAATAGGGAACCTGCAGCATTGAAAGGTGATGAGGGAGGGACAGTAATTCATCTGTGTACTATTAGAGTTCCACATCTATGAAAGCCTCGTTTAAGAGAAGGAAGGTAGCACTGGATCACTTTTCCTTTTGAACTAATTGTTGGATCTTTTTCTTTTTATATTTGTTTATGACTGTTTTGATTTGTTTTAGAAGTGATAGTCCTATTCTTGGAGTAGGTTTTAAGCTTTCTAACAGCAGAAGGTTAAGAGTTGCCATTAAAACATTTCTTTTATTTCATGAACTTAATAATATGTTTATTAAGTCTGAGGATATGTGAGACTGGGGAGAAGTTTGGTTGCTTCAGGATAACCCTGAATTTACTTTGCATAATGTTATGACCTTAGAAAGTACAGAATTTAGTCCAAAAATAAATTGTTTTTAATGAAAAAGCCATTACTTCTATTTGAAAAGCGATTAGGATTTTATATAATTAGTGTAAAATTAATATTCTTTGCTGTTTTATAGATTATAGATGGATTATGAAGTAATTTTTAATGTCTGAGGAGAAGGTATAGAGCATTTGTAGATAGAAATTTTCCAGTTTACAGAGTCATTGTAACAAGAGGCTTCTAGAAATATTATTAGGATGATCTGTTCTAGCATAAAGTATCCATGATAGTGATGGTTTTCTCCTATGAGGAGAAACTTTTCAACTGACTATCATGCTTTTTCCTCCATTTTTGTTCTCTAAAACACATTTTTCTCAAAAAGAGAACAACTGACATGCTCACTCTAAGACTTTCACAGTATAAAGCTTTCTGCTGTTCGGCAGGGAGAAACACTTTCCCTCATCTCTTTCCTCTTTCTTATTTCTCCTACTTAATTGAACATTTGTCAGTAAAAATATGAAATTATTAATTTAGCACCCTAAGATTTTCCTTGAGCTTAGACTTAATTTTTATTCCTTTTTTTTTTTTTTTTATCTTTTCAAGGTGCTTAAATGTTGGCTTTCTTTAGAATCATAGAATGCTTAAGCTTGGAAGGGACCTCTAGAGGTCCAACCCCCCTGCACACGCAGGGTCTCCTAGAGCATGTGGCACAGGGTGATGTCCAGGCGGGTTTGGAAGATCTCCAGAGAAGGAGACTCCACCACCTCTCTGGGCAGCCTGTTCCAGGGCTCTGTCACCCTCACCGTTAAGAAATTCTTCCTCAAGTTCCTGTGGAACTTTTGGTGCCTCAATTTTTGGCCATTTCCTCTAGTTCTATCACTAGCCACCACTGAGAAGAGGCCAGCCCCCTCCTCCTCACTCCCTCTCTTGAGATATTTATATACATTGATCAGATCCCCTCTCAGTCTTCTCTTCTCCAGGCTGAAGAGGCCCAGCTCTCTCAGCCTTTGCTCATAGGGCAGATGTTCCAGGTCCCTAATCATCTTCATGGCCCTGTACTGGACTCTCTCCAGCAGCTCCACGTCCCTCCTGCACTGGGGAGCCCAGAACTGCACACAGTACTCGAGGTGCGGCCTCACCAGGGCTGAGTAGAGGGGCAGAATCACCTCCCTCGACCTGCTGGAGACGCTCTGCTTAATGCACCCCAGGATCCCATTGGCCTTCTTGGCCACGAGGGCACACTGCTGCCTCATGGTCATCTTGTCGTCCACCATGACGCCCAGGTCCCTCTCTGCGGGGCTGCTCTCCAGGAGGTCGGTCCCCAGCCTGTAGGCGTGTCTAGGGTTATTCCTGCCCAGGTGCAGGACCCTGCACTTGCCCCTTAATTATCTTGAAATCTTTTCTGACCAGTCCTTCAAGCTGATGGCGCCTGATTTCATATTACAGTTTTATATTCTGGACATGCAAAATAGATCTATTGGGAATGTAAAGTTCAATTGAACTTTTATTTTTCTCTTCCTTTCATTCTCACAGGTTTGTAGAGTTAGCTGCAACTATTGAATAGAATCTGAAATATATTCTGTAAAAGGTAGGTTTTCTAGTTAACAGGAAAGATTGCTTGTCAAAAAACCTGCTGCAGGTTCATTTTCAAACTTTGAACTAGGCAAAATATTAACATTTTGATATCGCTCTCTCTCACGATTCTGGACAAAGCAGGGGGAAAATATGAGAAGAATTTCTCTCCAAAAGACATTTCCCCTTCTACCTGATTCTAAATTCTTGTCAGCAGGGTGCTAGTTCTCTGCTGGCTTTCTTGTGGCTGGCTTTCCAACTTCTGTTCACACGTCTAGGGATAAACATAAATGTTTTACTTTGGAAGTATGGCAATAATAACCTTTTTCCCTTGTAAAATGTTTGTAAATTCAGATCCAGTGATACTAATGTCACTAATGTTTCAAGATTTTAAAAAAAAACCCTGTATATGTCTGCCACTGCTAAGAATTCATATTCATTTTCTTTCTATACCTATGACTATTTGATTCCTCATTTCTACTTCTGCATAGTCTGCATAGTGGGGGGATGTTGTTTTTGAATTATTTTTACATAAGCTCCAAAGCCTTAAGCTTTTATTCTGTCTATGAATTGTTGTCTATCCAACAAGTTTCTCTTCCAGGATTATCAGCGAAAGCCTCATAAACAAATAAAAAAAGTTGCAGTTATCTTGACCTTGACTGTTCAAGGACGCTGTAAAATTACAGCTGGCAAGATATTCCTGTCACATGGCAGAGCTAAGAAAACTCAGCTGATGCAAAGTGGCATAAAGCCAGAGCTGAGTTTGCTGGAGCTAAAAGATAAATCTGTGTCTTTAAAATTTCTACAACATTTAAATGTGGCAGCTGTGGAATACTGATTTGGCACATTCATTTCTTCTTTCACATGCAACTGTTTTGGCATCATTTCTTGGATAAAAGTACCTCTTGCTACAGTATATTTTAACCAAGACTAAATCTTTATTTACTAAATATAATTCTTTTAGCTTGCACATAGTATTTATATACACACATATAAATCAGGAAGTAACATCAGACATAACCAGTTACTTGCAAGTGTCAAGTCTCAAAGGCACAGTGTCAATCCTAGTGTCTCTGAAGGCAAAGATACACTCCCTAAGCACCTTTTGAAGCCTGACTTAGTTGATCAGGGACAAAAATGAAATCTTCCTCCCACTGTTATTTGCAAACACACCTTGTGACACACATTTGCACGTGTGTGCGGTCTCAGTCACAGTTCATTAGCATTGCATATATTAATTTGTTTGACAGATTTCCTATGTGTAAATATTGTACAAAGAAACAAATGCAAAGACTAGCTGTTACCCTAAAGTGAAATAATATTAGCCTGTCCCAAGACATTGATCAAAAGGCACGCAGATCATTGCACTTTCAAAGGAAGTCTGTCTCTATCAGCATCAAAATCACTGGACTGGGAAATCTGCAGTGTCTAAATGATGTTTATAGTTTTGCTGTTATGTTTCTATTTAGTGATACAACCCATGTGGCTTCTTTCTTGCATGAGGTTGATATTTGTTACTTAGCTAAAAAAACACATGGCAAAATCTCTTTGATAAGCTTTCCTACTGTGTCATACACTAAAAATGACATTTCTAATTTATTTTATTTTTTGCTACAAAAGAAGTAGGAAAATTCTAGTCATTTTCATAGGAGAATCACTTGGCTAGCATCCTGTGTCATTCTTATTAGCCGCTTTTGTTTGAATAGCTTTATAGTAGGCACATGTTCCCTGGCAAAGGGCAAAAGCTAAGTAGATTGTATTTACCCTTTACCTACTAGTATTAACTACTGCAGTATATTCGTGTGTCACATGATGATGTAGGAGCACATATCTTCCTTCTCTTTTCATCTGAAGAAAAGGAAACACAGGGAAAATAGAAAGTATTTTGCTGATCCGCAGTACATTTTTACTATTTCTCTTAATTCATTATGTCTAGATCATGGGAGAATTAAAAGTATTTCAGATCCTAAATGTGAGTAATGTCCCAGCCTGTCTCTGCAAGGCAAAATGCAATGTAATAGTGAAATTAGGATGCTACTTTTTTTTTCCACTTTTTTTTGTTGGTAAACACTAGGGAAGAAACAGTGTGTGGTTTAACTATTCCTACTGTTTAGATATAGTCTAGCTTTATTCTTAAAATTAAATTAGTTTATGTTTAATCCAGAGAACTACCTCTCTTGAGGCTAGATGGAAACCCATGTAGGAGACATAAGGACATTTGTAGAAGGTAAATCTTGCATAAAGACCCCACTGAGAAAGCATCTGTTCTGGAATGCTTTGTCCTTTAAGTAAGTAAGTATTTATTTATGTAAGTGCTCAGCTCTTTGATAACTTGTCTCAGTAGACTAAGGACATAAATTTTGGGTTTGCAGCAATTCTTGAAAGTTAGCATATTTCACCAGGGTAAGGGAATGAATTCCAAGCTTAAAACCTCTGTTACAAAAACAGTACCATATTCATAGTGAGTACCAGCAGAAGAGGGTGGGACTGGTCATTTATCAAAATATCTATTTGTCTTTTGGGTTTTCAATAGCATATCTATCCTCAAGGTACTGTAGTCTCCTCTAATGCAAATGTAGTCTATGTTCCTGAATTATGCATAATGCTGTATAATTATTTGTATAGACATTTCCATATTGCTGATCATTGCAATATCTGGATCTCCAGAATAATTTAGTTTCACTGACCTTCAGCTGAATGTATTTAAAACAAGTCATGTCTGCTCTGACAAGCGCAACTAAATGTTGTTCCTGTTCACTTGTTCAATATGCAGCTTTCTAGACAAGGCAATTCTGTGCGAAATAAAAATGGTAAAGGTGGTAAATAGTCTAAATATAGTTAAATGTATTCACTGAAAAAGAACAGAAAAGTAACACCTGCAACTTACTGTTTTCCATCTGAGTTTTGGTCTGTCGACCATCTTGGGATTGCATTAATATATCGTAAACAGTTACAGAGACATTTTTGGCAGAACAACACTGATTTTGGCAGCTCTAGCAGGAACTGACAGTTCTGATTTGTCCCAGACCTCTGTGCAATACTGAGATCAGAGATTATTTGGCATCCATGACTAACTGACCTATTCCAAGCAGCAATCCATATTCTCTTTCTAACAGGATGTTAGTGCTTGTCAGGAAGGGTTTTGTGCAAAAACACTACCCAGTAACGTTTTGCACAGTTTCCCTCCCAAGAACTCGCAGGTCTCTACCACCTTGTCCATTCCATCCTTTCACTCTGCTTCAGTCTTTGCCACTAGATTTTTGTCTTAAATGTTCACTCATTTTTAGATACACTTTCAATTCATGCAGGGCCACTTTACCTAAAATGTCCCTAGTACTTTACCAAGACAAAATATAAGTCTATGAGGTGCCTAAAACAGATCTTTTCTGAGAGATTAGGGGTTTCAGTAATTAAGAAAGAACAATGTTGGAATCTTGTTTTATTATGAATTTAATCTTGATAATGTTTATTGAATAGAAGATTTCTTTTCTTGTCAAAAAAGGTCTATCTTTTCTATTCTGACCTACGCAATAGACTGTCAAAAGCAATACTAACAAGCTTGAAATTTTCATATGAATAACTCAAAAGCGGGAACTAATCAACTGTCGGTTCTCATAGTTAAGCCAACCTTTTGAAAAAGTATTTAATAACCATGTGGTTTAATAACCAAGCAAGGATGGCTTCAGATAAAAATTATTTAAAATTATTTTGAAATAATTTTTAAACATTTATTTTGAACATTCCTCTTATAATTTGAACAAAAGATTAGAAAAACATACTTTGCCTGCTGCTATTCACTCTGGAATAGTCAGTGCTGTTCTAGATAATAAAAATAGGTTTACTTGTAGATGGAAAAGGGGCAATTTGTCCTCCACAACTCTAGGGAAGTACAACATAGGTTTTTAACAGAGGAAAAATAAAGAAAAATTACTTCAACGTGTTATAGTAGATAGTGGCAAAAAATAGCTGTTTCTTTACAGAAAAGAAATATAGTTGCTAACTGAGTTTTAGTAAGAAAAAGGCTTTGATATGAGAAGTAAAAATGCAAACATTGATCAAATTTAGGTGAGAGTTAAAGAGACGATTAAGTAGCACTGTGAGAAATCGTAACCTGATTTTTTTTTTGTAACTTCTGCAAATTTTGAGGAAATGAAAACAGAATTTCGTGATATAAACAATCAGAAGCTTTATTATAGATACTCAAATTTAGATTTTGACTTTGAGATTTTCCACATTACTCCTTTGTCTCAAAATGAGTATTTCTGGAAAATTTCAATCAGACTGGTACAGGAAAAAAAAAAATTCTCCATATGTTAAATCTACCTTTTTTTTTTCCCCTTTAAAAATAAGAAATTACAGGAATGGATGTATTCACTGTTCTTGGCAAAGTTAGTGCTTTCAAAAAAACATATTTTATAGCTATTTGGGGAGAGTGGGTGATGGGAAGATGCTGTAATATTGAATTTCAGCTGGTTTCATTCAGTGAGTCCAGGGTTGAGCAGGACCTTAAAAATGGAAGAACATCTGTCCTCAGATAGAGGATTCATCAAGTCTGGTAATTCTATTTCCAACAGTGACCTTAAATGGATATTCAGGCACAAACAAGGAACAAATCAGGGCCTTTTTCCAACAGTTGTGAAGCAAAATTACACGTACCTGCATTAAAAGCCAGGGAAGCTTTCCCTTCTCCGGACTGGGGGGCCAAGACACTATGGAAACAATGTTGCTATAACCTGGCATTCCATATCCATATTTTTTAACCATTATAATTTTTTCTAGTAATTCATTTTCCTAAAGAGAATGATGAAAGATAATGAATTCTCAGTTGGGAATGAAGTTGGATTATGTAGAATATGGAAGACGGTCAGGGAAATAAACTAAAACTTTTACTGAATGTTGTGTTTCCAGAAAAATCAGCTTCTTTGTATCTATATATCAAAGGCAATACCTGAAGGAAGTAGTTCTTATGTAATAGGAAAGGCAAATATGCAACAGCTGATTTTTTTTAAAAAAAATTACTACCTATACTGACCCATAAATATACACTTTCTTATATTTCTTCGAGGTAAATGATGGCAAAAAATGTGTGCTTGGACGTAAAAGGAAGTTGTTCATTTTTACAGAATTAGAGTAGAAGACAAACTTGACAAAAAAAAAGGGGGAGGAGTTGAATACATTAAGTGTTCCCCCTCTGGCTGCTTTTGCAAAAAAAATGTCTGTAGGAGTGTTGGCAATTGACCTTTTCCCATCTTTTACACAGGTCAGTTCCCACGAAGAGGGAGCGTAGAGCAGTGGAGAAGAGCAGCGAGCAGGTGGTAGGAGCAGTAATGGACCCGTCCTATGCTTTCAAGCACATGGGGCTCTCGGACAGGGAGTTCTTCTGAGGAAGCAAGACCGGGAGAAAATCATGTGATTTCTTGACGTGAGGACACGATCACTTTGTCTATGTTCCACTAGCGATTACATGTACAGCATGTATTTAAAGCTATGAACAGCATGGAGAAGATGAAGTTTTAAAATAAAAGGTTCTCTATATGGAACCAAACTGTATGGCATTGCAAAGACAATAAATTTTAATAAGGCTTTAATGCTAAAACTGACCAAATGCCTTGGCTTTCTACATTAACCTTTCTGTACCGAATTTATGCATGAGACCAAGAATTTCAAAGTGAATGTTCAGTGAAGCCCCATGCTATTATATTTGAATATAGGATACATGAGGGAACAATTTTCAAAAAATAAGAAGTATGACTGAAAATAATGGAGTTTTACTCTCTAAATTTACTGCTTTGCACAGTCACACAACTGACAAATATAAGACTAAATTACTTGATTTTCCACTTGAAAAATATAGCATATTTTATTGCTCCTTAAAAATTGTTTATTTCTGATTTACAGGATTTCTAAGTGGGGAAGAAGGCAAGGGAGTTAAAATGAATTTAGGCTGAGAGTGAATTCTGAATTTTTTTTTTTTCTTAAACGTGAAGTAGGCTGAAGTTTTTCATTTCAACATTCTTAAAACATTCCATAATATACTTTATTCTTAGAACTCAAAAACTAATATTTTAACTCTCAGAAAAGTAAAAACAAGTAGAAGTTGCATGTTAGTTATTGCCTTAAAAAGAGTTGGTGTCAGAAAATACCCTATCATAAAGTAAATTGGAAAAAAACCCACATTTTGAAACAGTTTTTTTATTGTTTTATTTTTGCTAATACAGTACTGAGTTTATGTATATGCATATGATTTTTTTGTGTGTATGAAGAACAGAATTTAAATTGAGAAAATCTATCATCTGAGCTATTTGTAGAACTAAATATTGAGATTAGCAGAGGTTTCTTCGTAGAAATTGAAAACACAGGTAAACAGATTTGTTCATCCTAACATGAAAATGGACTTGTCTTTGTGGCAAGATAGACAATCTGGAAAAATTATTATCAATATGAAGAAAAAAAAAAAGAAAGTTTAAAACATTTCATAGTCTGACTGTGGTCTCCTTATAGAGAGATAATTTAAAATGGATCCTGACTGCCACATATCTGAGTGCATGGATTTATAATTTTAAATATACCACCTACACCTTTACAGAATGATCAAAAAATTTACCTGTCCTGTGAGTTTTGCTCATTCCTTGTCTGAATCCAAGCCTATAAATCTCTGATCACCCACCCTGCCTGCAGTAAATTACCTGCAGGTGGCTAAGGCGTTTGCCTATAATCTAATTCAGATACGCATCCTTAATCAGTGCCACGACTTGGACTCAGTCCCTGAATTAACTCTACCAGAACCTGCTATGTATTATATACGATATTACATTCTAAGGCAAGCTATCTTTAGCAGCAGAATGGCTGCTACTTCAAAATGATGATGATTTCTTTGCTAGCTCATAGTATCCTCTCTTTGCATTATAGGTCAGTCTGCATACCACATATCATTATTGTGGGTATACACCCAAAATGTAAAATTGCAAGTAATACAAATTATTTTCAAAACAAAACTTCTGAATTCTCAAATGGAATTCTCCAACACAGCATTTCAGGACTTAAAAAAAAAAAAATCTATCTACAAATGATGACACGTCAGTGACGTCCTGTTTTCTTAAAATCATGAATTATCCTAAGAAATATTTGATAAGGATAGTGGAACAAGGAATACAAACTAAGGATGTGAGGTGTATAAGCAGGTTTTAGAGCTTTTCCCACTAGTGTAGGTTTTTATATTAATAACATTCAATTCACTGTCATCTCACAGTAAAGAAAAAATATTTCATTGGCAAAAAGGATGTATACTTTATACTTCATGTGGAATTTATCAAGCATAGGGCCAAAAAGCACTGGTCTTGATTGTACTCACAGAGACCTCATCCAATAGAATTATAGCAATGTAAGGTTGGAAAAGGTTTCAGAATTTCATCTAGTTCATCCCAGTTAGCCCAGAGGCAGAATCAGATATTCCTATGTTATTTGTGACAGATGTGTCTAGCCCGTACTAAAAAAGTCTCCACTGATGCGGAATATACAATTTCAGTAAAATTTTCTGTAAAAAAATATGCCTGGGAGGCATCAGCTTACACACACACACACACAGAGACACACACACAAAAAAATTCTTCCTGTTCACACAGTCACACAGGAGGAATCTTCAAGCATGCCACACTGTTCTGAAAAAAATAGCAGTCAACAGAAGTGAATGGTCTGGCCTTGAATCTTCTGAATAAAAAAAAGTGGGTGATCTCATTGTGGGTCACCTTTGTCCTAAAGAGTTGGTTTGGTGGTCAAGATCTTAGAGTTGGTGCCTGCGAAATAAAAGCTCTGCAGCCCAATTAGAGATTTAATTTAGAGATGTGTGAGGCTTTGGGAATACTCCTCTCAGTGATTACCTACTGACAAAATCCTGTTTGTCAGCTGCTTTTTTTAGCAATCTTGTTCTTAGATTTTCTATAGAAAGACAGAACCTGCCTATCTAATCCAGCTAGGGATTCTGCAAAGTCCCCATAAACCAGAAGTTAGGCGTTTAGACAGTGACCCTGTGGGTTCTTCCTTTCTGCTTTTGCTGTTTTGTTTTTTTTTTCCCCTGCTGCAACATACATCAACGAGCACAAATTTGCTGTGCCTATTCTTCTGAAAGAAAAACAAAGTAAAAATTAGGATGTCAGAGGTAAAATGCTCCTATGTTATAGCTGCATTTTTAAATAAACAAAGAATAACACTACTCTTTTGCAGGCTGTAGATTTGGAAGGGAAAGCTGATTGTCAGTAATCCACAATCAGTTAATCACCCAGAGAGCATCAAATCTAAATATAAACCTGTGATTCATTCTACTGGTCAGTGTATTGATTTTGTCTCTCTCTCTTTTTTTTTTTAATACAAAATATTAAACCCTGCTGACCTGAACAGCCAGAATTTATTGTTGGCTAGAGATGAGGCCTTTGTTCCATAAGCATTTTAGATAATTATTAGCATCTTAATTACATCCTTTTAAATCCCTTTTTTGCCCTCTTGTGAACAGGAGCTTTTACTGGAGTCTGCGTAGGGCAAAGGGTGAACTTTGAAATGGTCTGTAAAGTTCTGTATTTTTTTCAAATATGCATAAGTGACTTAGGTGAGGAGTTTCAACAGATAACATCCTTCCAACCTGCAATATTCTTTGCTTCTATGAAACTTAACTCCTATAGATTGGGAGTTAATTAATAATTACCCTAAACGAATGGGAAAATACTTTTGTCCCTTCTCATTTCTGAATCAGATGTGCCAGGGATCCCAAAATATATTCCTGAATAATATGGAGTTATATTGGCTTTTTAATGCTAAACTATTAATATGAGAAGAAAAGAATGGATCACTCCCAGGGGATTTTGCCACAAATACAAGGAGAAAAGACAAATGGAGAGATTGCCTAGGAGATATTTATATTAAAATATAGCTCATTTTGAAATTATTAAGATACAGCTTTTCTAGACAAGCTAGAATACGTATTTCCTGGCCAAAAGAGAAAATAAAATTCTAAGATATGCTGAATAGTAAGTAGAGTGGTCAGGAAACTTTGCATTTTTATTCTCCTTACTAAGCAGAGTATACTTTCAAGGAATAAATGAAAGCCCAACTATTACCAATAAAATCCAGAAGAATTTAGATATTTTGATTCCTGAGAGCCATCACCATGTACATGAAATGAGTTTGGATATAAGGACAGGCGCATTTACAATCTCCCAGTATTTTTAAAGTTCTTTTACTAAAATTATATCTCTGTGAGGCAGAGCCACTCTTGATTTTTAAAAGGTGTTTTCTTATTTTGTTTTAATAGAGCAACCTGTTTTTAATCAGGTTTTGCTATGGGTAGGCAGAGTTCTGGATTTGTATCCAGAGCAATACTGCCTCAGTGGAAGCTGGGATATCATTATACTTTACAGATAACAAAAATATGAGAATTTCTAAGATACCATTTTTCTAAGTTCTGCTTTCCCCACTCCAGCACTTTAGAATTCCCCTGTAGGCAATCTTGATTTTCGTAAGCATTTATTTTTGGTTTCTTTATATGGTTAAGCACAGCAAATGTGGTTTCTTTCATTCATATCTAACTCAACTCATGATTCAATGACATTCATTCTGTGAAAATGTGATCAAAACAATGTCACAGATTAATTGTTAATTATATGCTATGGTCATGCTTAAATAGTCATGTGATACAAAAATGCATCATTAATACATAAAGCTTCCTGGGAAATGAACATACACAACTCCAGCTTTTTATGCCTAAACAGTAAGTATGGTTCTCTACGCAGAAAGCACATCTGAAAAGAAAATATTTTGCACAAACACACAAAAATTTGCATGTATATCCATGTATATGTGAAAGAACTAATTTAACATAGGTGAAAAAAGTTGAAAGAACAAGCTGTGTTGTCACTTAGCAAATTATTTTTAAGTTTAAAGTGTGTGTTCTCTCAAACTGTGCCACATCTCAATTTCTAGAGGAGACTTGCGTGATGAAGAGTATGCATCATTACAAAACTATTTGTAAAAAAATATTACTAAAGGAACGATATTTATTCAGTACCCATATAAAGTTTGGGTTTTTTGATTCTTCAGTTGAAACTTCCAGCGTTTGTTCTCTGTGAATGTGTTTTTAAAGTGATGCAGATACTAAAATTTGCAAGATATATATATAGTATATATGGTATATATTATATATGTGTATACTCGTATATATATGATATATGTGTATGTGTACAGATATATGTGTGTGTACATGTAAATGGCACATATATACATATATATACATATATATGTATACATATATACACATATATATACACACATATATATACATATATATGTATACATATATATACACATATATATACACACATATATATACATATATATGTATACATATATACATGTATATGGCACATGAGTGCCATATAGAGCATACAGCACTAATTTTTACTTTCATTCAGTGCTGCAATATAACTACCAAGGCATATATATATATAAAATATATATTAAAGGAAATAAGTAATTTCACAGTTTATAATACCTCCCAAAATAGCAAAAATATCTGATTATCATGGTAAATCTACAGGAAAAATATTCCACCAAGCAGTGTCAAATGGCTACTTAAATATTATTCAGTATCTCTTATTTTATGATATAAAGATGGATAAACAACATTATCCCCAAAATTAAAATGATGACAGAGACATAATAATTGCAGATCAATGCTGAAGAATTATTTTGTAAAAACGCAGGAACCTGTTTATTAGGATTATGTCTTATTTGGACTTAAAAAATATGTTCTTGTTGGTACTACCTTTTTTGGCTCCAGAGTGAAGAAAACCATTAGGTTCCATAGAGACCCAAGGTCTCCAAACTTTTTTTAATTTATGCAAGTATACATAAGTTATGCAGAAAGGAAATATATCAGTTTTTACACTGGCTAAATTATCTAAAAGTTTTTTTTTTCTTCATGTAGGAACTCTAAAGAGACATAAGAAAAACCACTGTAAGAAATAGAAAAAAAAAATTCCAATTCAGTTGTTGAATCTACACTTCATGCAATTTATCCAAAAGGAAATCCAGAAGCAAAATCTGAGTTACCATCCTTTCAAATCCATATTCTGACCTCTACATTTTTGTTACCTCCCTAAACAATCTCTGTTCACAAAGTTATCATACACATGGAGATAATTTGCTTTAAATTAATTACAGGTTATAAATGATTTATAACACACAGCACTTACATAGCACACCACCAAACAGATTGCAAGCACCAAATCCATGTGAATAGTGAGGAGCACTGATTTTCTTCTACCAGTAGCAGGCTACAGCTGGCTGGAAGGAGGCAGAGAAGAGAGCGGAAACCCAAAGCAGTAAGGCATGTTTAAGTAATCCATCAGCGAACTGAGAGTTTTAGAGAGCTCCTGGTAGGCATCAAGTTTGCTTCTCTCTGAGAAAGACATTGGGAGAGCTAACACTTCCTTTCTCTGAGTGAACCCACCCTGCTACACAGGGAAAGGATATAACTAACTTGTATTTTTTTTCATATAAAACATCACGTTCTAGGAAGATATAAAGTTCTCAATAGATATAAAGTTCTCACATTTTTTTCTTCAAATGAGGACTTAAAATGCAATGTAATGCAAAGATACGTGCTATCATATACAATATGGCATAATAGAGTAGAATAATTTATACCTGACCTTAACTCTGTTTCTATATTTTCTTCTCAAACAAACTGATATACTATCATGGTAAAACTTCACACCGTGTATTTTAAACCCACAGCAGATGATTGCTCAAGCCGTGTGGTGAGCGGGTCGGCACGATGTGTGCTCTCCTCCTAAAGCAGCGTGTCACCAGCCATTAATGCACAGCCAGAGCCGTTGCACCGCAGCCTGGAAACAACGCAATGCCCAAAGGAGCCCTCCAAAGCCTGCGGGATGCAGCGAGCGCATCGACCAGGAGATGCTATTCAAACAAACAAGCAGTTCATTAGTTTGTTATTGCAGGTCCTAAATGTATAAAACTCTTGAAGAAAACCCAAGGCGCAGTTATCACAATCTGTTTGGGACCACTGAGTCCGATCAAAGCGACTTGGCGTGCGCGTGTTGGTGCTGTGAGACTGAGGAATGTCAGCGGAGGCCCAGGGCCTGAGGAACCCCAAACAGCCTGTTTTGAACCTGCTAATGTGCTCTGCTCACTTAATGGCATCTTATAAAACATCTGGTCTCAAACGCTCAAATATTGATTCAGTATATGGAAATCTGGTATTACACTACTGCTGTTTCTAGGAACAGCTTATATAAACAGATCTGACATGATGGTGCCATATGGTTTTATTTCTGGAGTGCTCTGACTACATATTTTGGGGGGAGGGGTTGATTAATTGGAGTGATTTATAGGTCCCCCTCGTTTCCTTCAAGGTGGATGATGACTAAGTTGTAAAAGGCACAAATTTTGGTGTCCAGGTTCATCAGGGTTTTCAGTTAATGGTTAACTGAATGACAAATCTCTGCTGTGCATTCACGTGTGACTCCAGTGAGTGGGTGATAAGGTCTAAATCCTCCGTAGAGTACAACTGTGCTGGCTAAAAAGGAAGTATGTTTTATAGGCTCTATGTGCTTTTACCATGCCACATTTACCACACATTAGTAAAGGCAAATATGGGAATATGAGAGGTTTTCAAGAGACAAATAGGTTGTGGCTCTTTTGCAAACATCAGTAACAGCTTGAATAGTGTAGCTGGGTAAAGAGCAAGGCTGCAGGCGCTGGGTAAGGTTTAAAGTCTAAGGAATTTGGTCTGCTTGAAGGTGCTGTTTGCCCTGACATTCCTTCCTCACTAGCTGGACTCCCCAAGGATTTATTGCAGGCCCTGCCATCTCAGGCTGTCTCACAGGAACTGCAGTTTTTCTGCCAGGAAAATTTTCGGCTACACAAACACACCAAAACCAGCGTTTTATGACCTGTCAGATTCAGCAATACCTGGATAGAGGATCTGCACAGCGCCGTGGATACTCTTCTCTGAGTATCGAGCTTGGGCAATTCAATAGGAAGTGCTAAAGACATGTACAGCTCTAGACTGCCCTTGTCCATTCTTTTGCTATAAATCTTTATCACAAACATCTGAGCTCTGAAAGATTATTTAGTTCAGCTTCTTTTTTTGCCTATTCCCTTCACAGACTTTTAGCCATACAGGGCTCTGGGGGCACAGGTTACCCCACGCCAAGATGGTGAGAAGACAAGAGCAGCCTGTCATTGTTAGACAGCTCATGGTGGGGCATCTTCCTCCTTGTTCGTGTTGTAATCACATTGTCCCTCACATCTTTGTACCACTATTGTGCTTTTGATTCATTGCACCAGACCTAAGCTAGGGACACATAAAATAGATACTGTTGTCCATTGTTTGATGCTGCTAATCAACATTTGATGCTTGCTTAATATCTTCCTGCCTTTTATCTTTTTTTTAATAAATTAATTGCTTTTATATTTATAAGTAATAACACTTTGAAGAGAACTTTTTGAGCACGTTGCTGCTATTAATTATTTATATATCTTTTACTGTTTCTCACCTTTTAATCCCTTCCCCAAGGAAGAGATCTTCTTCCTTCCTTCCTTCCTTCCTTCCTTCCTTCCTTCCTTCCTTCCTTCCTTCCTTCCTTCCTTCCTTCCTTCCTTCCTTCCTTCCTTCCTGATATTTTGTTAATCTCTGTTAATCTTGCTTCTGGGTTCCCCCAGCTATGAGATCCAGATGTGATAAGGACAGAATATAACATTAAAATGAAACAACGTCTGACTTATGTAAGAGACTATGGGTGTTAAAGGTTCCTATATTCTCCCTAAGTTTATTCTTCTCCCTATTCTCCCTAGTTATGTCCTGAACTTTTTAAACCAATGCATTTAGTTTTTTACATTTTTTTTTTTTACTTTTAACATTTTTGAAGCAACATTACACATTAAACTGGGACTTAAAATGCAAACAAATTATTTCCTTAGCAGTCCAGCAGTCTGGACTGTCCGGTGAGTTACTTCTGTATGCAATAATAGGTTTGTTCATGTTTGTGAAACAGTTTAGGCTGGTGTCAGATAATTTCTGAGAGAATTCAGCAGCCAAATTAGCTAGACGGCAATTTGCTGTGCTCTCAGTCTGCCCGCAGGAATCGTCAAGGCTTCCATACTAGCGTGAGATGATGATCTTCAGGGAGTCACAATATTTTTTTTCCTCACATAGTAGAAAAATTCTCTTTTAGTATTTCACATTCTAGAGATGATTGTTCAAATTAATATGTAGATGCCACTTCTACCAGCAGAAAACTCAGATACATATCCAAAATTTAAGACATTTGTCCCAGCTCTTTTTTTTTCTTTTTTTTAGGTACTGTCCTGTCAACACAAGTTATCCACAAATTTCCTCCAATTTTTGTGCGTCTTTATGAGTTCATGAGTTCATTTTTGTGCGTCTTTATGAGTTCATGTCATAGAATCCCATGATCTTCCTCCCACCACAACCTGCTATTTTATGATGTGATCACCACCCCAAGCAACATTTCTGCTGCTTCTGTTTTCCAGTTTTTGCTTCTGCAGAACACAGGGTATGTAACTACAAATCCAAATGGCCTTCTGAACAATGCAGAGAGCAACCATGACAACTGCACCTCGGAAATCAGATTTGTAAAGTGTGTAGGAGATGAACAGAATTGAGTAAAGGCAGTCACATGAACGGGAGAGGCATGAAAATATACCATATAAAGTTCCAGATTAATTATGTTAAAGTATAACGAACTTGCTTTTCTTATTCTTGTTATTGTTAACTTGTTGGAACTTGTTATTGAAAATAAAATGAATTGCAGGTGAAACATTTTATACACTTTTTAAAAATACTGCAGGCTTCAGAGTAAGATGCAGAAAAAAGTCTAGGCCAGCATGGGAAAAGCAGATCAGCCTCGACAAACCTTTACATCTCATCATCTCAGAATATTTTAGAAATTCCTCAACCCCTCATCTTAATTTAGTTTAAACTTATATGCAAACCCAGATAGAATGCCTTTTTTTTTTTTTTTTTTAACATTTAAATGTTACCCAGGAGTATATCAATCTCTCCAGGCAAATTGATTTCAGAAGGTCTTAAGTGGTTGGTCAATATCTACTGGTGATTAATCATGGTACCATCAATTCTAAATGTAAAATTTCCCCTCATATAGGCTTGAATGTGAATTCTAGTCAAGGCTTATTGCTATTCAGGGTTTAGGATTGATAACACTACACAACTGATCATTTTTCTGTCATTCTTTTCATGGAGGTTTTATCAAAGCCCCTTCTTTGGATAAGGACAATTCCACGCTTTCCATTGATTTAGTTGCTCTCGAAGTACCTCACACAAGATCAACAAATTTAAAAGACATTGGAACTAAAATAGAAGCCAAAATTCTTCTTCAAGAGGCACTGCACAGCCATAAACTTACAGATAAAAGAGCATAATGGACAAAATCCTTTTCTTGCATTAGCTGAAAAAACTCTCAGTGTGTTAAACAAATGAGCTTGCCAATTCCTATGTCTCTTTAGAGAAGAGAGAAAGAAGAGGGAACATTTAAGCATGACAAACATAGACAAGAAAGAGAAAATACACTGGTTTCTGTAAATTCAGTACTGTAAATTGTGTCACACTGAGTGCCTGGGAAACAAGCTTCAGTGCTTATCTCTTTGATATATTGATACTCATGTTGTTCTACTGATATGATAGCTTATAGCTACCAGGAAAAGTGTGAATTCTGTGAGAATTTTCTGGGGAGAGATGTCTGGCTATTTTAGGTGCCTGATATATTGTCAGACCCAGGTCCAGGCCATTGGCCAAGGTCACTCACTCAAGCCCAGGTTTCTAAAACACCCATGATATATAGGCAAAGGGCAATATTCAGGGTTAGGGTAGTTAAGGCCAAGCTAGAACACAAATTGGAGCCTACTTTATTTCCAAAGGTAGACTCAAACTCTCCCGCATTGTAGCCTATAATGCATGACTCATGTATGTGACTCAGTTACCCAGCTGCTGCTGCAAACTTATATAGCTTAGATGACATCAACTGAACAAGTCACTGAATAGACATAAAGTCTTCATCAGAAGATATAAACTATATCACTCTGACCATGCCACGGGGATATATAAACAGCCCATGCTCTGATTTACTCTGTCTTGTGTTTGGGTTATTCAAGCTTTTGCTGAGGGTAGTATTTCACTCCCAATGGTCTACCACTGGACACGGGTAGGCCTGAGAGCAGATTTGACCAGCAAAGTCAGAGCTAAAGCAGGATTTGCCTACCTCAGTCTTTCTGCGTCCTTATCACTATGTCCTCCCTGCTTTCTGCAGTCCTTACTATCACCAGAAAGCATATTCATCAGCAAAGTTAGTATCAAAAGGGCATGGATAAATCAATGATAATTGGTGGGCCATTTAAGTAAATAACTTGACCAATCAAGAAAGACATAGTTAACTTAATATGACCTGCATGCAATACATTAAACCAATAAGACTTGTACTCAATATTCTTCCATGACTAATGTTAAAAGTAGGATGTATGTTTTTATGGTAAAAGAAGAGTTGGAAAATAAGGATTTTTCCACTCTCTTATGATCCAGACTAGGTTCACAAGTAGATAGTATCTTTGATGACTAAACAGTAAGAAACAATGCAGAAAGCTCCAGGGACACAAACTTCTTTCCCATCTGTTCTTTAGTGATCAGGCATGAGAGATCCCAGGCAGGACAGCAGCACAGTGGAAATGTTTCATTTCAGAGCAGAGTGCCAAGACTATATTAATGATGATTATATTTCAGTGTACAAATACATGCATTCCCGTCCATAATGATGGAGCACCAGGCAGGCAGAGGAAAACTCACCTAATGTTAATCACATGGTGGTTTTCTCTCAGCAACAAAGAAAATGTTCTTGTTTGTGGCCAAAGAAATGCAAACCAGACAGAGGACCAGACTCTACTTTTACCTGCTTCCTGACAGTCTAAGAATTATGACAGCTTCCCTTAAAGCTACACTCTAGGATTACAACAAATGATAGGACGTCCCAACAGTAGTTCCCAACAGGGAACAAGATGAGAGAGGCTGGACAGAGTGTGAGCCCTGGGAGGACACTGTTCTTGCACCCAGCTGGCCACCAGCTTCCTGGTAGAGAAGTCATGCCATTTCTTATCTCCTCTTTCTCAAGCCCCCTTTTACATAAGTTTTTACAGAATTTGCTTGTGTAACAAGTTGCAGTGTAACATTTACACTGTTGCCTAGTGTAAATGTTAGGTGTTTACTAATGACGCATCTGAGAATCTCATCAGTCAGCAATATTGATTAAATATATATATATAAATGTATATATAATATATAAATATATATAAATATATAAAATATAAATATATAAAATATAAATATAAATATAAATATAAATATAAATATAAATATAAATATAAATATAAATATAAATATATATAAATATATATAAAAATATATATATTTGTATATATATAAATATATATATTATATATATAAATATATAAATATATATATATGCATTCCTACTGAGAAAAAAATGACAATTTATTCAAGGCTTCAGATTTGTGTTTCTCATCTTCATTAATTTACTTAATGAAAATCATATCTATCTGGAAAATAACAGCTAAGTTTTGCTTGAATATGGAAAACCTCTCTGTCAGCTTGTAATATATTAAGCCTTCATAATTGCCTTCCACCATTACAGGCTACATTAAATATATAATCATAGAATCACAGAATGCTTAAAGTTGGAAGGGACCTGTAGAGGTCATCTAGTCCAACCCCCCTGCACACGCAGGGTCTCCTAGAGCATGTGGCACAGGGTGGTGTCCAGGCGGGTTTGGAAGATCTCCAGAGAAGGAGACTCCACCACCTCTCTGGGCAGCCTGTGCCAGTGCTCTGTCACCCTCACTGTTAATTACTACACCAATAATCTATGCACTATCTAATGTATTGTACTGTGTACCAGAATGCTCTGCTTTCAATAATCCCTGCTTCTCATTCAGATTTTTGGTGACTGTTAGCCACAAACCTGTCTTAGAAATGAAGAGATTTAAAGAACTCCAGAGAATCCTGCTTCTCGATAGCAATTGATAGAAAGAGCTTTATGTAAAATTGGTAACACATAGTGCAACAAACGTAAGGCAAACATTAGTGTAGTAACATAATGTTTTTAATAGGAGAAATGTAAGACAAATATAAGACTTTTGCAGAAAGAATGAGAATAAAGCTCCCAAAGAAAGCAAGGAATCATCACTTGTGTTTTTTTCTCCTTGAAGGAACAGAGTTTTCATTAGGTTATTGCATGGTACTATGAGAGATATCTTTACAAGGTGCTTTCTATTCCCTCTCTGTTATGTCTATTCATCAGTGAACATATGTTTCTCATTGATTGCATTAGGAATTACGTAAATTGCTTGAAGTCAAAATTTCCACTCTTGGGTAACCTAGTTTTCCAACATTGTAGGCAAGCCTCAGTGTAACCATATACATATATATAATGTGCGATATTTATAATTGCTATGTGAAAATTGTTTTTTATTGATTACCTCAGAAGAGAGAAATGACAATGGCATCTTAGTGAACCATGTAGTAATATGATGAGAAAGGCCCATTATCTTTAAAAAATTGTTATGAATAAGCTGTCCTCAGTGTTATCTTGCAGAAGCTAAATAAAACAGGAGTCATATTAAATTTTTGATGATTTTTATTAATGATTATATTAATATTTCTTAATGTTTTTACCTTTTTGTCCTCTTCAGAGATCATAATGGAACAACTCAATGTATTTGGTGCATAGTGTCTGCCATTTACTGATGCACTGGTTAACAATTTGTACTATTATTTCCACAGCACTGAAGCTGAATTAAGGATTTTGTTATTATCTGGAAGGAAAACCCACATATAGGAGAGATGTGCAGAGGAAGATGTGCAACCAGAAAAACAATTTCCCTTGTAAGTCTGTCAGTTTTTGCCAGTCTTCCCTAGAAAGAGGAAAAAGTCAACGAAAATAGATGAAACTCTGAATGTGAAACAATATAGGAAATTCTGTTGATGTGCATATCTCATTTGAAAATGGTTTCTCTATGTTTAGATACTTTTGAACTCAGTAGCATTCTTGTTTGCCATGTAAGCATAACAGAGCAGATTGCTTTGCTTGTGTTAATCAGGACTGTAATATTTTCTGCCTAAGAATAAGAGTTTTTTTTTTAAAAAAGAAAGAAAGATAAGAAAAGATATTCTATCATTTATGCTATATAATGACCCAAAAGACGTGTGTTATTTGGCTGTGACACGTCTTGGGTACTCACAGAAGACTCACCTCTGTAAAGCTGTCACAGAGGTTTCCATATCGCTCCCAGGAGAAACAGGGCACCGCTGAAGTGTCACTCGAACCTGGCACAGTCCTCAGCTGCTGTGACAGTCCCTTGGGGACGGCCTCCTCCTCAAACGCCTGTTGGAGAACTCAGGGGCATAAAGACAGCTCAGGATCATAAGGTCACAAAGAAGGCTTCAAATCAGTTTTGGATGCTCACACACTGTTGTAACTAAACGCAACAGAAACTATGTGCTCTGCAGTGGGAGTGCAGCTCAAGACCTGAATGTGCAAGAAAAGAATAAGAAGTACACAGTTTTATCCACTCAGGCAGAAACTGCCACTAGAATGGAGTGTGTTTGTGTGAGTTAACATTATCCAATAGCAATCTCCTGTCTCTACCACTAAAACTTGTTCAGTACTCCAAAAGGTTGGGTATACCTCATGAGAAGATCATCAGTATATATATATATATATGTGTGTGTATGTATGTACGTTTGGGAGTTAAAAGGGTTTGAGATTAAGCTCTCAGAACTGGCACGTCCTTGCAGAGGTGGCAGTGCATGCTTGGCTCTAATTTGTCACCCCCTGTCCCTAATGTTTTTAGGCAATATGGTCAGCCGAGGAGAGGACAAGCAATCGCAGGCTGCTCTCCAGAGAGGCTGGCACGTCCCCGAAATTAACATGACATGCTGTAGCCAAGGCAGGTTTCCTAAAGGAGAGGTGCTGAAGGGATGCAGGGAAGATCCTGGAGAACGTTGTGCTGGCAAAGGGAAGGGTCACAGGGATGCTCCTGCCAGTCCTAAGTTCTCACTGTGGCTGCACAGGAGATCCAGAGGAGCCAGGTACTTGGGGAAAGCCCTACCTGCAGCCCATTTCTCTCATAATTCTCCAGTATCTTGAAATATCAGGCTGTATATCTCAGCTTATCTCAGCCTTTTGCTGCCCTTTTTTGGACCTATTCCCCAATAATTTGCCTAAACTCCGTATGAACCTGCCAACACTGTTTATCTGCCCAGCCTCCTGCAGCGGCAAGTTCCAGAAATTCACAAGCTACTGTAAAAATCAGGACTTTCTTGTATTTGCTTTAACTGCTCTGCCTGTAGTTTAATAAACTGACCCCTAGTTCTAGTATCATGGGAAGTGACAAATAATATTTTTTCTTTTACCTTATTTATGGGCTTCATGACTTCATAATTCTCAGTATTTGCATACACACAATACAGTCAGAATCTCTGACTTTTATCAAAGAGTTGCTGCTGAAATGCCTTAGAATATATTTGCAAGTAAGATATTATGTTAAATTAAAAAACTGACACTTTTTTGAAAATAAAAATGTAATAGAAGGATATTTGTCCATAGATGGATTTTCACAACTAGTATGTTATATGGTTTACAAGGAAAAACATTACGGATCAGGATCAAACCTTTACTGCTAAATATTTTTATTGAAATATGTATAGAATATTCTCATTAAAATTTTGTGTAGAGCATTAAGATATTTAAAAAATAAAACATCTGGTACTGTTTTTTCTCTTCCCTTTTTTTTAAAGATATAATTTAAAATTTGCAAAATTATAAATGAGTTTTATAATTTTCTGATTCAAGCAAGGAATTACAAAATAATTTTCATCTTTTTTTAAAAAAGGTAACTAAAAAAATCCATTGCAGTGAATAAAAGGAAATAAAAATATGCAAGAACAATAGACACTTTAAGTGTTGCAATATATTTCTGTTTGCATAGCAGATAACATATATGCAAAGGCTGACATTATGGTACAGCCTGTAAAGCCTCAACATTTCAAAGGATGTAATCAAAGTTAAAAAGATTGACTAATGAGTTGTGGGAAATACTGATTTTTCACAAATTCTAATCCTTTCCTATAGAGAGGTTTCACCTCTGTGGAGAAGTCAGTGTTGACCAGATCTCATATACCTGAATAAGCTACACAGACCTTTAGTTATGTTAGTCTGACAGAGGCGTTTGATACTTTCTTCTCTATCAACTGAATAAAAAGTAAACATAAAGAAAAAGGAAAGAAGACTGGTAAAGCCTTAAAATCATCTGTTTGTGCTTATGATGAAGCTGTATGTCTGATTATAAGCTTGCTGTTTTCCTCTGTGGGCTGGGTCAGATCCTTTACTATAAATACGTAAGTTATCATACCATTCTTCATTTACAAGAGAAATGCAAACTGAGAAGCAAAGTAAGACAGATTGAGAGGGTCAAATCTATACCCTGGCAGCAAACAAAGGATAAATTTGGCCCACGTGTACAAACAGAAGTAACTAAAAATGTACAAGTGTCACGGTGCCAGAAAAAGCAGCAAGACAAGGGAGAACAGAGGGCATCAGCTTAAGAGGTAATCAATATGTGTGGGAGGCTGGAAAGGATAAGCAACAGCAATGTCAACAGAAAGTCAGGGTGGCGGAAGCTCCCACAGAGGAAAGTAGCAAAATAAAAATGTTCTATTTCTCCCTGCATCCATCAGCAAAGGTTTTCTTTCGTTAATTTTTCAATTGTTTAAGCTTGAATCGTGCACTTGGCTGCACTAGTGTGCAAAAAGGAAGGCAATCAGGAAGATTTGAGGGTTTTTTTAGGTTGGAGTGATTCCTTAAGATCTTGCTTTAAAGGAAGAGATTTAGTTTGCACTTTTGCATATGCCCCACAGTCCATGGCCTGATAAGATGGTATTGTTAGAAGATGTGTATAGTAGGAGCAACTCAGATGTAAGGATTCTGGGCTGGATTATTATATCCCAGAAGGTATTAGCAACTTGAAAATCAAGGCCATATTTGTTCCTGTTCCAATATCAGTAGCTTTGGATAGATGAAAGTGGTCTCAACTGACAGAATTTCATAAACTAGCTCTTTCATGAATCCATTGGCAGCTGGCAAGATCCCAACCATGATATGCATATGATCTGAGAGCCCAGACACACACACGGACACATGCTCACTGCGGAGAGGACAATTTGGACTTGAATAGACCATGCTTACCTCAAGTCAATAAAGTTATACTTATTTCCACAGGTTGAGAGTGTAGTCTACCATGTCATTTGGAAGTAAGCAGGCCAGCTTATAAAGAAAGAGCCACTGTGTAAAATGAGTATCTAGACTTGCTATTGCCCAGTGTTCTGTGCTGTCCTTTATACACATGAGACGAAGAAAATATGGATATACACGAATTGTTGACCATGACTGTTCTCACTCCCCTAACTCAGAAGCTGTAATGCCTCTGTGCGACATAATTCAGAGCAAACACAAAACTGAGTTTTGTTACTTTGCCTGGTAGAGGTGTGGCCTTAAACATGTGCAGATCCTTAAACACGTGCCTCCTGCCTCTGGAGGAAGCCAACATTAGGCAATCATTCCGACATTAACTGAATTTAATTCTGGTAATATAAATGCATAATTTAAACTACTTCATCTTTTACGTATACCCTGTCTTTTTGCTGTAGCATCTGATCATTGTGTTTTCTAGTGTGTGAACTAAAATGCTTTAGATCCTACTTGTATAGTTTTCAAAAGTGTGTTAACCAAAAAAAAAAAAAGTGTGAAGAAGGATAAGGCTCATACTGAGGTACCTTTCAACAAGCTTCAGTTCTTAGTGCTGTGATACCCCCACTACACCCTGTTTTTTAAGAACTATGTCCAAAGTATATGATGGATTCTACTTCCAGGTGTTGCATAGATTTTGGTCCTCTGATTCCCCTAACCAGAGGTTTAAATGTGTTACACTCCCTGTTTCCCTTATTGCCGTCTTTTTATTTTCTTTTTTCCCTCCAATTGAAGCAGGTTGTGCTACACGCCCAGTCTCACTCCAGCAGGCAGTGAGAATACGGCCAGTCTGCCCGAATTCGAACCCAGATCTGGGAGGTGTTTTCAGTTCCCCCAACTCAAATGAATGCAAACTTAGGTCAGAATTTGCCAAAGGGATGAGGATCTGCCACGCCTGTTTATGCCACAGCTAGCACGGTGCTGAAACTTGAGTGAAGCCAGTCAAGGATGTCCTGGGCTGCTGGTGGGGGAGGAATTTTGTATATTTTTTCCAAGTTGCTTTTTCTTTCTTTTTTCTGGTTTTTTTTTTCTATTTTTTTTTCTATCTGAAAGTACTTAACAAACTTGACATAAGCTCAAACTTTTTACAGGCATGAATTTGCATTTTTCAGCTGCAAATACAAAGCTTCAGAGAAATAATTCCCCCAGCTCTATTCAGAAGTGCATTTAACACATACCGTAAACAGTGAAACAGCATTTAGCATTTTAGCCAGTAAGAAAAGCTCGAGAAATATGTAAGTTTGAAAGGAGTATTCTTGGAAAATTATTTTCTGGCATGTTTTAGCTGTTAGCCCAAGCAGCAAAAATGGCACTGCAGAGAATGATTGAAGAGAGGAAAACGGGAAGGCCAGCCTACTGCCAGATTATAAAATTCTCCTGCAGCAGCTACTATATGATGTTTCCTGAAGTACTGCCTTTATCTCCCTGCAGAGAAAGGTGGAGTTAGATTACATGGTTGCACTAGATTTTTTGACCTTGTTCCTCTTGCATTTTATATGTTCAGACTGCTGCATGGACAGCTCTGGCAAAGTCAGGAAATGATTTTTATGAAAAAATAAAAATCCCTTAGAGTAATAGGATGCTTCAGCACTGTTGTTTAGGCTTCACAGCAGAGACAGGGCGTGATTTTCCCTGTTCTTCACCATTCTTATTACATGGCTATAAACAATACATTCAGCTCTGTGATACCCTCACCAGCAATAAGCTCTTTCTTTAAGTGTGACTACCTGTTAACTACATTTTAAACTAGTTGGAAAGCATATGAAAGGAGAAAGAGAAAGAAAACAGTAGATTGAAAGAATCTTCAAACGGCCTCTTGCAAAAATCCTCCCAAGTTGCTGGCTTCTCTTAGGATTTAGATACCACTTATTTCAGTGCTTCTACTATTCCCATCTCTCCCCCTTTACCTCCCTTTCTCTCCCTGGTGTCACTTGGTAACATCCATCAAAACAACACCTCCAAAAGAACAGCATAGTGTCAGCATCGGCTGCCAACATGAGAAAATCAGTCATAATATTGAATGACATCAGGGGCTCCCTGCTCTTCTTATCTGTCGCTAAACAAACTGCACAGGACACACTGACATTTTGGCATTCATTGTAGAGATGTGTTAATGGCACAAGTATTTTGGACTGAAAAATAGGAAGGTTTAAAAGAGCCATTTGTTACAAGTGTCTCGTGTGCCCAGAAATGTCTGTGTTAGAATAAGTTAGTATGAAGAACTTCAACAGCTGGACACCAAACTGCTGCTAAATTGCACCATAGTGTTGGTGTACATCTTTCATATGAAGATAACAGATTGTGGTCTTATGTGAAGCCATCTTAAAGCTGCACTTGACATCCTCAAGTGAAAATGTCATCTTCAAAGAGAACCTGAAGAAGACTCTGAGATTTCTGAAGTGATGTGAGAGCTTTTCTCTCCATCAATAAGTATGGATTAAATCCTGTTCATCTGCTGTCCTCTCTGTGCATGAAAACGGGATGGGGAACATCATGATTAATTGCTGCATATGCAGTTCTTTTGTATATTGCCTATATGGTCTTAACCCCTTTTAGTTACAGTGTTATACAAAGAGCAGAAAGGGTAAAGAGGTCCTGAATAAGGCACTCCTCAGGAGCATCCTCAGGACCATCAGAGTGGTCCTGAGCAGGCACTGAGGGTTCCTGTCATGTTGATGCAAACTCATGGCCTTTGAAATAAGCAGGTTTAATCACTTATCACTATCTTAAATTCTAACATAAAAATGGCGCTTGGATCCAAAACACAGTTCAAAGCAATGAATACTGGAGTCTCAATAAACAATATTCCTTTAAAACATGCCAGACTGTGCCACTTATTTTATATTATCAATATGATAGAAATGCAAAGCAAAGCATATGCATGCTCATATATCATAAACAGTTATGAATACAGTTGCTCATATCCCTTTATTCACATTTTTAGCCAATCTTTCCATAAAAATGAAGTAATACAAAATATTTCCATGATTCTGTCCACCAATGGGGTTGGAAAGCTCCAGCCTATACAGGTAGCATTTTCAAATGCTAACTTAATTGCCTGCCTACAATCCCACTGTAGTTTTTGTCATTGGCTTGAGGAGGAGAGGCAAGACTGTGTTTGAGGAATAGTATCCTAATATACAAAATACTCATCTTTCTAGCAATATTTTAATTGTTTTCCCTAATATCTAAGAAACTGCTAATCTAATTCAAAAGATCAGATAGAATTTTTTAATAGATTTGAAGAAACAAATGTGTTAAATGAAGGATGACTCAACAAGATAGATTTGTTACATCAGCCATGAGTATATTACAGTATTACTGAGGTAGCTAGCAAACTAGTGCTTGAAAATCTGTGCCCTGGCAGAAGAGATACTATATTTACTATGGGACGTGGTGATTTAGAATATCTTACTCTCTGTTGTGAAAAACCTGCAATTCCTTCGAGATTCAAAATGTAAAACAGTGCAACAGCATCTGTAAATCAGAATAACAATATAAAGAAAGCAAAGCTTTCTCTTTATATATCAATAAAATTAATTAATATAATTCTTAAAAAAATCAGCAATGAGGTTTTGATTATTAATTTTACAGGACTTTTGGTACAAATCATTTAGAAGAACTATATTATTGCACATACAAAAAGAAACCTAAAACTCTTTCTTTGTAGCCATTGCATTTAAGGCGCTGCCTGAGTCCTGGAGCAGTCTTGATGGAGGTGGCAGGGAACAGGGTCTTTTAATAAAAAAGACATGTTTAGGAAACAGAATTAAAATTTGCACTGTAAAATAGAAATAAGATATTTCATAGCCAAATATATCTTTGACTTTTTTATTTTTCATAATTATGTATTTAAAAGCCCTTTTGAAATGTTGAGCATTGGAAAGGTAGCACAGATGCTGATTCTGTTTGCAATGTCCTAAAAAAGAAAAGTGCAAGCTTTAATCTGATGTCTAGGCTGCATTAAAAAAATTGGATTGAAAAGGATTAGATTAGATTAGACCTTCTGGATTTAAAAATGTTAAAACTCCATTTATGCTTTAACATAATCTCCTTCCACTTTCTGAAGCCATCAAGCTGAGCACTGTCCCTTGCAAGTATTTTTTATTATTATTATTAAATTTTGTTCTTTTTCATTTTAACATCCCGGTTTCATATTTGTAATAGCAAGAAATCCTCTGAGGCAGATCTAAAAGTTCATGCTGACCTGGTGAAGGGAAGGGCAGGCACTTAAACCTCTGGCTTTTACAGTGATTTTATGTATTTGTGCACAGTCACAAACGTAAATATTAATAGCTAGTTTTTAAAAGCCAAATAAGAGTGAGTGCTTTTAAGGACTTTAGAGGTTTGTGAGAGTGGTGATGTTTTATAGTACAACAATTTATTTACAATGCATTATTATGAAGAAATATTCAGTTTAAAAAGCAATCATGCACTTTACTAAACCTGAAGTACCTATTACCTACAGCATCTGTAAATAAAAAAGGAATTATAATATTTGCAAGCTGCTCCCTGGTACTTCAGAATGCAGATTGGATTTTATTTCTCATAAAAATAAAAACAGGATATTATTTGGGGGGTTATAGGACAGCACCTCTCAGGAATAAAATAGAGTGAAAATAATATCCTTCATGGGTTCAATACAACATTTACAGAGATGACTTTGATGCTATGGCACACAACATCCCACACAGTGGGATACCAGTCTTTCCAGCATCATTCGCACTGAATGATGAGAATGTGAGACTAAAAATATCTAAAATATTAGATAACATTATCTGATATGAGAGAGAGATTTATGGTGGATCAGATATTTCTGTTCAGTCATGGAGAGGCGATACATTGTGTGATAGGCCATACCACCACCAATGCCTTATTTTCTGCTGCTTGACACATGGTCTGGATGACATCCAGAAGAAACGTTACCACCGCTTGGCCTGACCTAGCAATGCTATTAGGTAGCACTCTTATCAGAGGGCAGTGACTGCCGAGCCAGCTGGAGGCTTACCCGTTAATTCAGCCAGGACATCCCGGAGAACCAGAGAGGAACTATGAGCTTATTGCTCTAATTAATGAACCCCAGTGAGGAACCTGTTTGGGGATATTAAAGGCGACCTGTCCAACCTGCCACCAGTCCCTGCTGTGACACCACCAGAAAAGAACAAAAATCTGATCAATATTTCCTATTCTCAATAGAGTCTGCATTAGTAATTCAGCCAGTAATTGCAAAGATATTTATCAATCAAATGTTTATCATTTTATCAGATGTTTACGATTATCAAAAGTGAGTTAGGGGCAATGGCTAAAAGGTTTGGCTACCCAATTTTCTAAGCATTTTGTGAGGCTCAATAGTGTCAAAAGGTGTAACCAGCAGGACATCATTTTCCTTTAGCACCAACAGGCAAACAAAATATTTGATCTCTTGTGTTTTTCTAATGTTCTTTTGCTGCTTTGATATACTTGACAACTACATTTGAGAACACAGAACCTTCAAGTGCATAGCACACGCTCATACTCTCTATCTCAACCAGATTGCTTCCAGCAAAGATCAGGCTGGGTTTCATGAGCTCATTTCCATCAACTCCTAGGTGTGAAGTTGTTATACACTGACCACTCGCAGCGTCTGCAGCCACAGAGGGACACATTTTGTTATGATGTTTAATACAGGCATCCTGTAGAGCTGGGCAGGCCTCCAAAATATAAACACAACTACAGTGGGTCCACGAGAAGGCAGAATTTGAATATAAGGCCCTGCTAGAAACCAAGAACAGTTTCTGATTAAAACGTGTCATAGATAGTCCCTCCATAACATGGACAGAGAGCTAAAATCCTTGCATATTTTGAACATCTTTTTATGATTAAATGACTTTTTATTGCTTTTCTTTCTTTTATGCACATGTGTGCGTATTTATCTACACCCATACATATAAATAGTTTGATAAATGTTCCATACTAAATATATCTCTGATCAATTGATACATAATATTCGCCCAAAAAAAGCCCAAGTTTTGAACCTAAGTATGTTAAATTAAAATATAATAAATCAAAAAATACATGAATCACTTTTTAAAAATAACATAAAGAACAGTAAAAATATGTCCCATATTTTGTCCCATGACTCATTCTTTGACGTTAATTCTTCAGTGTAAAGGATTAATGTACTGGAGAATCAATATGCTTTCAGACAGATACTACATCAGTGTGTTTCCCTTGTTAGTCCATATTTTCATTATTAACAGCTTCTGTCAGCAGTGCACTCTGTGGATCTGGGGTAATTTTCTGATCAGTGTTGCATGCTAGACGGTGTGAGGGAGATCATATAACATGACTGACTAAGAAACCAAAATTAAGACTAATACATTGCAATTAATATGACCACTAAATCACATAAATTAGTGATAGGGTTTAGTTTGATTACTTTTACTTTGCAAAGATTTTTTTTTATTTGTTTGCAGCTGTTCTAATGAGTGTGACTGAATCGATAATTTCAGTTTCATTCCAATAGTCTGGATTCACTATTTTTCGGGTTATCAGTTTCTTTAAATTAAAGTTACCAATTTATCAAAAGTCGCCAAGGCAGATATAGCTTTGTTTGTTAGAGAAATTACTTGGAACCAGTGTTCTTTAATATTGGAATGGAACCAGTTACAATGAAATTACACTGTGTATATTTTAACAGTGATTACTCCCACAGTTCTCGAGATGAACAAAGGATCATACCCTGTGGCAGAACTAATAGAATGAACTTAAGGATGGAGCTGCAAAATGCAGTTGCCAGTTTCTCCTTCAAGGGACCTTTTTTGCTCACTTGGAGGGAAACACATGCCATATGGGAGACTGGTGAGCAGCACGCCACTGCAAACTGAGAAGTTTCCAGCTTGGCAGTATAAATATAAGTTTACTCATCAATATTAGGTGAGATCAAGACACGGATACAAAAATTATCCATCATCCAATAACAACAACTTCTGCTCACTAAAGACAGTAAGAATTGCACTGTTTAGTTCACTGCCTCCCCAGTTCTGGGTGGATTGCCCAGTCACACACAGTGAGCAGGTGGATAGAAAACTCCGCTGCTCTTGTCATCAGTCTCACCACCAACCAAGCAGAGGTGCCCTGAGTTGTTCTCCCAAATGAGCACAAGGCCCCTTCTTCATCCCAGCAGCAGAAGGATGAGGATTGAAACCTTGTTCCCAGTTACAGCTCAGTCCTTGGTGATCAGTTCATGCTAGGGCATTTCAAATTTGCACTGCTCCTTGTCAAGACTGTTTGAGAAACAGTCTTGTCATTCAACAGATGAATCCTAAAATTCCCCTGGTTGCAAGCACTGAGTTAACAGGCTTATTCTAGGGACAAAAGTTCTAACAAGTGGGTTTTGTTGTATATTTCTGGTATGATTTTTTTAGATTGATTTTTCTGCTACATCAGAAACTTTGACATTTGCTATAGACATTGTTTAGATATTTTTTCCTGTCTTTGAATCTCCCTTCTGAATCTCCTACAAGTCAGAAATCATTAACATTTTCTACTGTATAGAGCTACACATGAAATAATATTTCCTTTTTTGTCTTTTTCCACTTCCATTAGTTTTAATATCACAACTTTTAATAAGAAATCAATGAATCTCAGTGTCAGTAATGCTGCATGTCATTTTGTAATTTATGAAAATGTAGGTGTAAGAAAATAACAATAGATTTCCTAAATTAAGATGCGCAAAGTAGCTTCTTCTACTTATTCCAATCAAATTTGTGGGTTCTGAGCGTATAATGCATCTATAAATTCTAATCTGGCAAGGATTAGAGCAACAAACGTTATTTAAGAACACCATACTCTCATAAGCAGGATTTCATATTTCAGGTAGTGAGCTTTTAAAAGAAACACAAACAATCAAGCAGGCAGAAAATAGAAAGATAAAAACATGAAAGTAGAAAGTAGAAAGAACTAACAGACGAGAAAAGAAAAGAAAGGGTGAGAAGAAAGCAGAGGCACACACTCCAGAGGCATTTGTGAGAAGAGGGAAAGGCACGCTAGAGCAGAGAGAGTCCTTTGAAGTATGTGCTTTATATAAGCACTTGTACTTAGGGATGGTAGCACTATAAAGTGTACAAAAACATTTATACTTCTATTTTGCAAAACTTGTAAGAAGCTACCATAACATATTCTTAGTAAAACCTCTTTCCTTTTCTCTTTTTCCTTTCATTTGTCTTTAATAACAAAATAACCCTTAAATAACCAAACAGTGCTCTAATAAAATGAAATAAATCTCAAACCAACAAACTGCCATCTAATCTTACAAGCAAATGAGGCCTGAAGGCATCAGAATTTTCATCAGGGAAGTACAGCTTCAAGACTTTGGAAGATTTCATTCTTAGCAGAACTAAACCTCTGAAATTAGCAGAATTTAAAAGTTTTTTCAAAGTATTTACTACTTTTGTTGGTAGAAGTCAGAAGCCTCTGTTCTGAAAATACAAATTCTGCAAATAAGAGTCATGAAATGATTCATTATTTTTTATAACTCTCATGGGGTTTACACTTTTATAGACAGTGATATACTGCAATAGGATTTAGATAATTTGAAGGCTTCTACTTATTTGCCAATATTTTTTGAGTGAGTTTATGACAAGCACAGATTGTAGAGTTCTTCCTGCTCTGAGGAACGCAGCTGAAACACTGGTGTAATGGCACTGAACCTGTGAAATATTTACTTTTTCTTCTTATCTCTGTACAAAGATAGTTTGCATTTGAAACATTTTTTAGATCTATCAGTTTCCTCTTAGGCTCTTTTAACCTGCAGCTCTGATAATATTTTATTTTAAGCTATGTTAATGGAAAAACCTGAGAAAATGCTATACTGATATTTTCAGAAAAACTGTTTAGGTAGACACAAGAGACACAGAATAAGTAAAAATTATTTATTTCTTCTCAGTTTAAGGGACGGAAAACATGGGTACTAGATTTGGGCATCAGAATACCTAGGTTGATTCTCAAATGATGACATTCTTTCCAGGATTTTTTTTTTCATACACTGAAAGCAGGAGAGGATGTGTGGATATTTAAAGTCCCCTATGACTTCTTGGATTTACTACATATGAACACACTGCCTGTGCATGTGGAATGATGACTCCTTTGAGACTTCCACATGCTGGGCACTTGGAAATATCAGACAAATGCACTGAACCAGGGAGTACCGATGCTGGTAGCTAAACTCGCTTTAGCCTCTACTCCACCCTAGAGTTGTTTACTCGAGACTCGGTGACACTGAGTGGCTGCCACCAGACATGAATATCGAACACTAGACAGTCCACACAATGTCTTCTACCAGCGTCTTGTCGTCTGGCACTTTTAAAGAAATGCACTTGTAAGATCAAGAACTGACTCACTAAAAGATATCACAACCAGAATAATCATTTATTTGTGTTTGTGTAGGACAAGATAATACAGCTTATTTTAAGTCACTCTCGCCCTTTGGCTGAGTACAATATAGACAAGAATACATTCTGCCTTTGTTTTGCACCTTCCAGCACCTCTGATATCAATGAAATTTTACAATCAGTAATAGTCTACAAATTGACATGTGCATTAACAGACCAATGTCTTGACTGGTATAAACTGGCATAGCTCTAATGAAATGAGGGTCTGGCCTCCAAATATTTAAGAAAGTTTGTGAAATACTTTTAAGAAATTAGAAAATTCTTCCTCATTTCCAAGCTAGTCGTGATCACTTAAGAAAAAAATATTACTGATTTCAAGTACTAACTTTCTCTTAATCAGAGGAAATAATAAAGGTGTGGTGTAGAGGTTTATATTCCTTCTTTTTTTTATAAATGTTGACCTCAATACAATTGAAAATTTATAGGACTAATGATACTTAGTTGTTATGTAAAATCCACTATTTGATAGACTGATTTTAAAAACCTGTGCAAAGCTACCACCAATAATTCAAAGGTGAACTTCAAAGAGGAAGAGGCAATAAATAGCATGTATAAAGCAGATATATTCTACCTGGACGGTTAGTCCCTAACCTGAGATCAAATACAGCTCTCAAGATCTGCCAGTGTTATTTTAGCAATTCAAACCAGTGTCACATCTCTATTAAAACAGAGATATGTTTTCCACTGTTCAAAAGGTATTAATTCCCCTTTGATTAACTCTTTACATTGGCGGAATGAAACCACCTTTGATGCTTTAAGTGCAGGTAACACTCTTTGAAAGACACAGGAACAAAGTTTTTCTCTAGGAAAAGAAAACTGTAATTTGGGAGACTCAGACCTAAAAATCACTTTTCTCCTCACTTCCTCAGAGATTCTTGCTTTTTATTTAAAAAATTACATATTTTTCCTGGAATTGAACACAGACAAAAAATTCTCGATTTTTAAATATATATATATATTTGTCCAAAAAAGTAGTAGAAAAAGGTAGAAAAGTAGAAAATTACATGTACCCCAAAAAAAGAGTATATAAATGAGCTGTCAGTTTTCCAAGACACTTATCTCTCAAGTGCATACTGCACACCCTTCCTTGTCCTCTAGCTTTTCAGCTGTATTTCTTTATGATGATAATGAAGGCGGCAGAAGCAGATGCTTCATCTTGGCCATGAAAGAGGGAAAAGCCTGACTCTGGATGTTCTTAAGAAAATGAAGATTGTGATCAACAGACACTTGGAAGATTAGCATAAACACTGTGTTGAAAGTACATTGAAAAATGTGGACCAACTCATTAATGTGATAACATACGACTAGTCCTCAGGGTTATAGAAACATCATAAAGTTTGTGTTAGTGTAGATACGCGTGGGCTTCCAAATAAATAATTCAATTAATTCAAACTCTTTCTTGCACAAGCTTTACTGCGAAGAACCTCTCCTTTCTCCTGATGCATGTTTCTTTATTCTTTTGTTCCCCAGAGAAACAAATAGTTGGGCTTACTGAGCACATGTGTTTTTTACCAGTGCTTGCTGTATACAAGCACTCTGAAGCCAAAGAACATTAGAAGTGGGCAAGCTCTTCAACTCTAGTGAAAATTAGAAATCAGACAGAAGAAATGCAAGGGAGAAACAGAGAATGGCCACATATATTTTGAAAGATGAAAGAAACCTAGAAGAGCAGCAGTCTAATTAAACCAGAAGTGGATATGCTACAACCAGAGCACTCTTCTGTAAATGATACATCGTTAAAAGACATTAAAGCTTCATTCCTGAGGAAAATTTGCTACTACTAAAGAGAGGAAAACACACAAGAGACCAAATTGATGTTACAAATACCAACCACCCCTAAGAATAAAAGATGAAGGACTGGAAGAAAAATACCTTTTAAATAAATAACTAATTCAAGAATGCATCAGAGAAAACAAAATGCAGACTATTAGATTGAAAGGAATAGACAGTAATAAGAGCTGTAGATTATATGGATTGTATATTGATTATATGATTTCCATCTTACGCTATCCTACTCAGAAAATCAAACCATTCTTCATAAAGTTAACCAAGGTCTCACAACTCATAGTGCTAAAAAATAATATTTTATTGGTGCATAGGGGTAATCTTTTAAAAAATATCCATTATTTTTGGATATGCATAGCATTTATGTACCCAGTGTACAACTTATGATAAGCTGTTTTTCTGAGAGACTTATGTACTCCTACCTATACTCTGCAGGCTCTGTTGCAACATTTTTTGAGCCCAGGGCATTACTGGTTGAAAAATATGGAAACATCCCTTATCTGCGGTCAGTTCTGCAGCAGGGACTGTAAGTCATGAATCATAAGAGAAGTCTGTGACAGGGCAAGAAGTGAAAGGAATTACACCTGACTACTGCTCTTATTTTTCACAGCACTATAATCCTATTAGGCTATGTTATGGATAGATGCATCAAAAAAATTTACAAAACAGCTTTGCAAAACACTGCTGAGAAGATGCTGTAATAGTAATATGATGCTTTTTCTTCCTTTTGAAAAGCATGTATAAAAACACAAATGTACAGTGTAAGTGAACTAAATGTGATACTCAAACATTGAGCAGTAATATACAAAAGATTAGTGGGTCACCTTAAATTCTGCAACAACAGCAATTGCTGAGGTCATTAGTAAACTGAGCTGATTCAATAGATGCTTCAGAATGAGTAGTAATTGATCAAAAGTCTATTCCAAGAAGATGGAAATATTTTTCCCCTCAGTTTGCCTCATTAAATTATCTATTTTTACAACATGGTTTCATTTGCTGAGATCACAGCTTGCACCATGGAATATTCTGCAAGGTTAAGTATGCTGAATTGAAAACTTAGGTTGTATAATGTTGGTAGGAGTGAAAACACGCTAGTGTTTAAAAATGGTGTTTCTGGACAGCGGATAGTTAATAAAGATGTGCTTGATAATTTGTCTTTTAAGTCAATAAACACAAAAATAGTAAATAAAAGACACAAGAACCTAGCCTCTTCCAGTGTGATCTACTGCATCTTTACTCACCTCAGAAAGCCGCTTCACAACTTCACCAGTAAGGAATATGAGTTATATTTTCTTGCATTATAAACTTTTACGCATACAGAGTATGCTTCCCTGGCTCAAGGGAGCCCCAAGGACTGTAAAGGTTCTGAAACCTATAAGGATTGCAAATGTTCTGAAACCTATAACCATACAAGTGCTAAATAAAGAGTTGGATTTAGTTATTTATGTTAATATAGAAACAAAGAAGAGAGAACACTCAAAATACTAACTCCCAAGTCAACGTTAAAGAAAAAAAAAGTCAATGTCAATCTGCATTGCTTGATGATATAGCTTATGGTGTTTGAAGAAACACCAAACCCAAGGTGAATTTAGGCTCTCTACAAAGGCAATATGCTTTCAGTGAGCTCTCATGAGAGCTCTGGATGAAATCGCTAGCTCAGAAATCCTATGTAAGATCACAAGCATATGTTCAGTCTGATAGTTGAAATGGCGGGTGTAAGTGTGCTGACCATGTTTAGATCTTCTAAGAGATAACAGGAAGCAAAACTAAAATTTTGTGTTAGAGTACAGGATAAAACACACAAAAGAAGGTAATGGTAGAAAGGTACCGCTGCTGGATCTGAAAAAGTCTTTCCACGCACCTTTGCTCTCCAGGCACTGTGGTCAAATTGTTGCTACCTACCTTGTAGACACACAGTAGCTGTTCTTATTATCTTCAGATTAAGCTTAGTTTAAATTAGAATTTCATATACAGTTAGAAATTCTTATGATAGCATTCACGCTTTGCAAACGTGAGATTGTGACTAGTTTCCAGCCATTGGATTCATGTGACTAATCAAAACCATTTTACCTATAAGAGTAATTTTCATTTTCTCACTGTTTAACAAATCCCCAGTCATATATGTGACTGTAGAACTAGTTTCAAGATTTGGACCTGGCATTTATTCTTGCATTACACAGAAATTCTTCTGTATTTGTCCCTGTGTGAATGAAATGTTTAAGAGTTCTGCTGTATTTCCTTGGAAAGCTTACCAATATTTTTTACAGTAGTTGTTATTTGTGTATCTTTCCCAGGAGAGGTTGATGTTAAACTACTGAATATGATGGAGGTAAAATCTGGATCTTGGCTAAGACATCTGAATAGCCTAAAAGCATTCTCCGGTCTTTGGAATGGAGCAGTGGCAGCAGTGCAGGTACTGAGAAGAGCATTTGGACCTCTAAAAAATGGTTCTACCAACTCTTTGAGGAGAAGGACTCACAGCTTAACAGGATGTTCAGCACAACACATGCAGGTAGAAACCTGGTAACTGTCAGGCAGGCCCTTGAAAAAGAGAGGTTATGTGGGAGTGAGGAAAATTGTGACAAAAACACAGGCAAGCAAGACAGAACTTCAATGCAGGGAGAAAAAAAAAAGAAATTTAAAACATCAGGAACAACAGCAGATGGACACATGAGAAATGCTGGCAAAAAAATGGAGTCAGCAAATCCAATAGTGATGAAGAAATGCAGCTGGGGTCAGTTTATATTGTGCAACAAAGGTGAAACAGGCCATGGCACAGACTGCAATTGCAGTCAATTCTGGAAGGAATCAATTCCTTCAATGCTGCACTTATTGATATTAGTTCATAAAAGTAAAAGGAATTTGTTCTATTTTCAGATAATCCATGCCCTTGTTTTATTAATATAAATACTGAGCTGCAAATGTAACTATTTAATACTTTAAACTGCATGTAGAGCCTTTGGCCAAAGTAAGCCTCTTCCTTTCCCTGTGGTGCAAGCGGTTTTCAGTGAAGCAGGTTTCTGTATATAAAAGACTATATAAAGTGAAAACAGCATTTGGCCCACTGTTTGTAGGGGATTCCTACGGATTTTCAAAAATTATGGGTTTTTTTTTCAGATCAGGAGCTTTAGAAAAGCAGAAGACTGCACTTGTGTAAAATGAATGCTTACTAAAGAATAAAAAATATTAGAGATCAATGCATGCCCAACATTTAGGTTTCAGAAATACTTTCAGATAACCTATACTGCTAGGTGATTTTTTTCCCTTCATTTAGAGTTCTCTGAAGAGAAGAATATTGTCCTGTAGGATTTATAAACTAACAAAATATATGAGAATTAAAATATAAAACCAAGAGAAAATTATGTCAAATTTCTTCTGCCCTAAATGCCCTTTCTCTTTCCCTGGATGCTCTTTGAGGCTCTTTCTCATGCAAGTGGCGTTTCTATGATGAAGCAGCTCACTCAGCATATAAAAAGTATTCCTCCAGATGATATCTTTAAAATTCTATCTCTTCTTCTCATTTTTGGAAGAGGACAAGGAAGAGGAGTGGGAATTAATTTCTCAGAAGGATGCCATAAACTGAAGGATGTTGTCAGTTTTTCTAGCAGAACTCTAAAGTATGTGTGCCTTAAAATGATAATCAGCATGCCCTTTAAAGAGCTTCAAGAAGCTTCGTTTTCTAGTATCAGTGATGAGTTTACTGTGTTAGTTTATCTTGTTGCCGTTTTTGCTCTTTGTCTGTAACTGACATAAAATAATATAGCTTTGGAGTAGCAAGGATAGTTAATGTTGTTAATGACTCCCTTGCACTGCGGTGATGGGGCAATCACTAGAGCATAAATAAGCCCTTTATGAAACTGAGCTTTAGAATTGATTTTTATAATCAAGTAAGAAAGAAAAACAACCGTCAGCAGAGCTGTAGCTATATTTAAGTGGTATTACCAAGGGGAATGCAATGCTACAGATCTGGGTGCAGATTTGCTTGTTTCATAGCATAGTATACACTCTTGGCTAGCGCTGGCCTGAATTTGAATCAAACAGACCACAATTAAGAAACACTTCCAGCGGATGGCTGTTTTCTTAGATATCATAACTGATTGCTAATAATTTTTTATGTAGTTTGTAGAGTGGGATTTTCTCTTAAATAGTGAGTGCAATAGCTATCTCTTATTAATAAATGTAATAAAAGTGAATATTATGAAGCCTAAGCTTCGACCCCTGGTAAAGGGTCAAACTGACTTGGGGTGAGGGTATATGCTGGAGAATGAGGCACTTCTCTTACTCTCCTTGACAGATTCTCTAGAGGAATAAACATCAGTGGCCCCTCACCAGAACATGCCTCCTTATTCTGGAGGATGCTGCCTTCAAGAAAGCAAAGAAAGGGTTAAAAACGCTTTTTGAGACTTCCCACATTATCTTGTATGTGGATATAAGCAGCAGACATACCAATCATCAAACTGGGTTCACAAAGTGAGAATAACTAAGCACTGTCTCTTGGGAAAGGGCACAGAGCATGTGAGTCAGACTTACTGTTAGCCAATGGATAGGTGAAATCCTGCAATCACCATTAAGAGAGGAGAAATGGAAGAGGAGAACTAATTGTGACACCTTGTTATCTGCATTGTTTCAATAAATTACACTGTTTCTTTGTACAAAGGGCAAAAGTTATCATATCTCAAGACCCTAACTATGCATCCATTGCTGATGTTCATAACATGTCTCCAACATGCTCTAGGTTGAACAATTTATCATCTCACTAAACCCTTTGGAGATAGCTATGCCTCAGAGGGTTCAGCCAATCAGCAGCAGTAGAAAAGAGCTGCATTTCAAATTTTCTTATTTATAGGACTTGAATAAGCAAAGAAAGTAGGTGCAAAATACTTTTAAACTAAACGTGCAATCATCATCATAACTTGGAATCTGAATACATGACATTCGAAGCTGAGCGAATTGCTCGTGTTTCAGAAGCTTCACCAGAGCTAATCGTCAATCAGAAGTCACTCAGCTGGTATGCAAAACAGCAGTCGGGGAGAAGGGCTGCAAAATGACTAGAGGAATGGCAGAAAGGAACTGAAAGAGTTTGTATGCAATTATTCAATCAGTAACATCTCCGGCAAAAGGTGCTATAACACAGTTGTCCTCTACTCTCTTGTGCACATCAGCAGGAGAATACCCGACTACCGTGTGGTTTAACAGTATTGCAACAAGTACCCCAAGGACACCTCACATAACATACTGTGTAGGAAAATGCAGAACAGTCCTTTTAAGGCAAAATCCTTCTTAAAATACGATATGTGTAAAATATCCTTAGTATATTAAACAGTGATGGCTGACATTTTTTGTTATTGATTTGGCCATCCCTTTATTTTGCCTCTATAAACTATTCTCATGGAAATAGTTTCTGTTCTGGAGAGGTCACAGAACACTCCAATGATATGGATTTCCTCCTTATTTAGAAAAATTTGACTCAAATATGAGAGATCAACTGCATAACTTCCAAAGCATACTTTTAGACACTTAATGTTTTAGGCTTAACTGTAAAAAACCATGTCTTAATTATATCTGCAAACATTGCTCCTTATTTAGAGATATGCCTGCAGATCCACTTAGTTTGAAAGCCTTAAAATCAAATGATTTTTCATTTAAAATGAGAGTTTTCTTAAAACTAACCTTTCAGGAGATAAAAAGAGAAATGGGAGAAGAAATTTTATTGCTAACTTGGGAAGAGAATACATAGTTTTACATAAAAGAAGTAAAGTTCCGTTCATTTCTACAGAAAAAAAAAAGTTCTAGATATTATCTTCTAGTAGACACATTAACATGAGACATTCTCCTCTGGCACAGAGACAACAAAAAGATATTCTGATACAGAAAGTGGACAGTGCAGTTTAGACTAAGAATATTATTCAGCTACCATAGAAATATCTGGAATACTCTCACTAATTTCAACAGGAGATGAACTTGGCTCTGTGCTTACAAACCATTGCCAAGAAATTTGATTAAGGAAAAACGTCAGTAGAATACAACATTTAAAACAAATGACACTAGGTGGAGAACAAGAGTATTTTTCAGTTAAAGGGAAACAAATAAACATAACCATAACCAAGACAGGGTTAATTTAAAGACACTAAATATGTAAGAAATATTTTAAATGAGTACAGTATACATAATCAGAATGTACTACTTTTCATTCAAAGTTTACTACAGATATTTTTAAACGTCTGCACAGAATATTTGGAAGCGAGTTCAACGGAGTACCAAATACACAGTCTCTTGCCCTCTACTGCCTTACAGAGACATACAGGGACATAAAGTCATTACTTTAGAGAAGCTATACAAGCACCAAACAGCTGTGAAAGAAAAATCAGCTAGAAACTATGAGTAAATAGTTTTAAAATGAAATAAATGAAGTTGCGCTGTTCTAAGACTGGAATTAGGCCAGTTTTTAAATAGCTTGATAAAATAAAAGTATTGAAAATCCATCATTCGTCCACAACTCTAAGTATATGTTTAAATAGATTCACTTTCTGAGTCATTTATAGACGTACCATTCCAATAGACGCTCCTGTATGTTGGTATATATTCACTTATCAGTAGATTAAAATAATCTTGGAAAGGCAACCACTGTACTCCCCCAGGACAATTCTTAGTTAAAAAGAAAAGAAAGTGGTGGTGATAAACTTCACAGTATTCTGGAATATAAGCAATTAAGAAATGGCCAGCATATAGTCTTACATATAATTCTACATGAGCATTCAAGCAATGATCAGGACATGTTAAATATGCTTTTCTGCACCAAAATTACAGAGATTATCTATCTGTTATCAGTCTTACATTTCAAAGACAGCATTCACCTTGTTTCCACAAACATTGCATATGGTTCTCCATTCAAGACCTGTCAACCATTTTGCTAACAATCATCTGGATATTATCCTTTATTTCAAATGGAAGAAAGCAGTTTTCTTAGAATGAAACAGCAAGACAAGGGAGGTGGAGGCAGAAGACACGTTATGGAAGCCGTATCCAAAGCTCATGCCAAACACACAAGACAACTTCTGTAAGAATATTGCCTCCAGTATTTTGCCTACTGTCTTTCACTATATTCCAACTCATAAACAGTACCCAAAGAAGACATAGTAGAGATTAGCAGGAGTTTTGGAACTCATGTCACTGACATTTTTTCCCCTTTCATTACTACAATATGCGTAGGTAAACTACGATAGAGTACTTATTTCTAATGCTTATTCTCCTACAGTTCACAAAGTAGATTTCATAGCTCCTATATGCACATTACATGCAATCACCATCTAATACCAAGCATATTCTTTCTCCCCATCTCTCTTACCTCTATACATAAACATACACAGAGCCTAAAGCATGTGAGATAGGAGAGTCATTTTCCCCAATATTGTATGTAAAGCTTAAGACTTAAAACATCAATAGGTTCAACCCTATTGAACATATCGCAACATCCTCTGAGTATCATAATACAGTATAAAGTCTGTTGAAATGTTATGTCAACCCTGGATATTGGTGGATGCACTGGATTTGCTATTTATCAAACTATCACTAAGTAATCTATAAATTCCTTGCTAAGAATAACTCTGAGGTAACACCAGGTGTAAACAAAAATTGAGTTCCATATACTTGTTCCCACTCTAAGCACCGAACATCTTTCATTATACATTCAGTAAGGAAGCACTCTCCAGACACCCAACCCTCATACCCAGCTTCCAGTTTGCAATTTGATTATCATCTGCCTTAATCCCATTAGACACTGATCTTTTAAACAGCAGGAAAATTGCTGACAAAACAGCACAAAGAATATTAAAATTCCATTCACAGGGGGAATTTAATATTACAATTAGTTGGAGTAGCAACATAAGCATTGTAATTGTTTACATTTATTTAACTATTCAGTGAGAATTAAAATAAAATTAAGGAAATATCAAGAGTAACTGTTCTCAAAGTGAAAAAAGCAGAGTAAATCAAAACCATTTAGATTTTTAACCCATAGTATTACATTCCATTTTCTACTAACTTAGATATTGTTGATGACTTTAATTTACCCTAATTCCTAGGGTAGGTCCCTCTCCACCTAAATTAAACACCTTCATTTTTTGCAGTTATGTTTATCAGAAACAATTCCTAAAATGGTGGGATGATATAAAGTAATTTGAAGTTTTCCATTATTTGAGGAAAGAACATAGTAAAAATTGTTGGAAAATACTTAAATCTAATTTACAAAATGAACTGTACAGTAGGGGACACCAGCATTGTTTCTAACCCACCCTAAATGGCCTCCAAAAATGGAGACACTAATCTTCTGAGTCAACCAGTTTTGGTGCTTCACCATCATTACGGCTTCACTTTATTCCCCAGTGTCTAACCTAGATCTCTCTAGATGCGTTTGAGCCCATGACTTTTTTTTCTGCCCTCCATTTTTTTTTCCTTTATACCTGAACTTTAATGTGCTTGAACTACTTTAGACTAAGCAATCCTAGTTGATTTAATCTCCTCAAGTGCCATATTTTCTAAACCGCTTTCATTCTTGTGGATCTCCTCAAATCTCTTCTGCAACTGTCCACATCCCTTTTAAGTGTCGTGTCCATAACTGGAAGTCATATTGCAGGTAAGGTTTCCCTGTGCTAAACAGAACAGATCACTTTTTTTTTTTCATGTTTTACAAGGTATAATCCTCTTTATACATCTTCATACAGTATTTGTATTTTCTCAAAATAATATGATATTGTTGTTCCATATTGCCATTGTGATTTACAGTAACTCCTGGGACCTTTTTTAAAATAATTCCTGCCTGGATATTTTTTTCTGCACTCCATACGTGTTGGTAAAGATTTCTGATAAAGCGGAAAATTCTGTCCCTAATACATAACATTTCAATTCAGAATGCATATAAAATCATTTTGGAGAATTCTGTAATTCAACATACCTTTGGTCTTCTCAACTTGCAAAGAACAGCAAACACCACAACAATTTTTTCCTTTTTATGATCCAGGTCATAAACTAAATATTAATGATAACTGACCATAGAAACTTTACCCTCCATCAAAATCACATTTCCATTTTGACCATCAATCTATTGATTAGAGTTTACTAATTAGTTTTGCAATTATAATGTTGTTTTTGTTTTGACCATGATCCCTGATCAGCTAGTAGCAATGAAATATTAGCCTTGTTGAAGTCAGAATACATTGGCCTGTAAAATCATTCCTACAGAATATTTCCCATTACTCTAGATGTCACTTGTCATGGTCCCAGTTTAGACTATAGAAAGCATATATTTCATAGATAGATAATCAGCTTGCACAGTACCTCAAGGATATTGGTCAAAAAACTTCCAATGAAAATAAAATTAGAGTGAATATTTGAAGTCAGTTAGGGACTAAGCTTTGTTACTCAAAGATACTTCTGTTTCTAGATGCCAAACTCACTTTGTAAAATGTGGCAATGGCTTTTTTTTTTTTTTTTTTTTTTTTTTTTTTTTCTTTTACATCTTTGAGACAATATCTCTTTAGACATACTTATATGTAGGTCAGCACCTATATAGGACACAGGAATGTGCTGACAGGAACCTCTTGAAGCTCAACAGAGGTAATATGAAGTCCCGCACCTGGGAGTACTTTCATGCATCAAATGCAGGCTGAGACCCACCAGCCTAGATAGCAGCTATGCAGAAGAAGTCCTGGTGGATAACAGCTTGAACATGAGTTAGTGTTGTGCACTCGTGTCATTGCAGCTTAATGGATACTGGGCTTCATTTGTAAAAGCATAGCCAGCAGGTCAACAGAAGTGACTATTTTTGTCTATTCAACATGTACCAAGCCACATCTGGAAAACTGTGCTGGGTGTTGTGCTGTGCTGAGCAGGGGTGTTGTGCTACCTTTACTTCACAGGAGGTTTTGATGAACTGGAGAAAGCATCCACCAGGACACTTTGGGCTGGGAGCGCAGGATGGGATGCTAAGCTGAGTGAACCTACATGGACAGCCTACAGAAGATGAGGACACCCAGTCACAGAAAACAGTCTTATAGAAGTCTTCTTCTTATCATGATCGTAGAAAAGTACAATAGAAAAAAAATCTTAATTTCATCATTGCTTTTCTAGTAGACTCTTTCTGCGGATGTCTCTCAGATGTCTATTTATACAAGGAGGAGTTACCGACAAGACAAAGACTCTTCTGGGTGTTGCACAGTAAAAGTAGAGGAGGCTGCTAACAAGGGAAATCTCTGAAATCTCTGCTGGACATAAAGACCAGAATTCACTCCTACTAGTTTACCAAGATTTTTCAGGGTATTTTATTCGTAATGCGCAATGTAGCATCTGACATTGGCTGAAATTTACACATGATATTCTAGTAAGCCATTCCCACATACATTTCTTCAAAATTGCCTTCAAAAGACAGGGGCAGTTCTAAAAGAGCCAACAAAAGATTATGAATTACTTCTTTGCTTTCGTCTGGTCATTGAATTGTCTACTCTTCCTTATTTTTTCCTAATTTAAACACTAGCTACTTTTGTAATGAGCACCCATGCAAATAAGTGAAAAAAACAGTGGCTGAAATGAAATACAGAAATGCATGCATACATGCATGCCACTGTGAACATGAGAATGCACATTCATAGTGATGGGGATTCGTATGCTATATTTAGGAGCTGTAGGATTGTGAGCAGTAAAATATTCCATAAATCATATATATAACCCCTTATTTCTGATTTTTAAATGAGAAGCAGCAGCGTTTTACTCCCAGTATATAAATTTTTACAAAAAAAAAAAAAAATAATATCATCCTTGCTTCTTCTAATTGTCCTTTTCTGAGGATGTATGTTAGTCCTATGTCTCCCTAGTATACTCTATGGAATCTAATTCCAGGCTGCCAACGATGTTTTTGTCATTTTCTACATCCCTTTCTAAGCTAGGGGATGTCTATTTATTTTTATGCTCTGTTTTCAGTATTGTAATGGAGAGAAAATGGGAAGATTGGATATGAGTGCAAAAGAACCTATCAGAAATTTTATTTGGAACTGCATCGATTACTTCATTGTGTTCATTTTGATATTTTACCAAATGTGAAATAATATAAAGGAAAACTCTCATATACAGTCTCTTCCTTCTGTTACTTTTTTAAATAATATAGATGGCACATATCAGGTCCACATCACTTTCCCTAATAATCATTCTGATCGTAAAAAGTACTTTAAGTTGTGAATATAGGAAAGGTCTGCAGCAATCTTCCACTGGTGACCGCTGCTGACCAGAATGAGAGCGCACCAGATCGACAGACATTTGCTGCCCTCTTTTGGAACAAACAAGTGAAGATTCAGCAGATGATTTTCATTGTTTTGTTTTTATCATATGTTTCTCTTTGTCATATTGCTCACACTTGATGGGTTTCTAGTTTGCTATTTCACTTGTTGACATATAAATACCCTGTTGGGTTAGGCACTGGAAATTTCACCAAAGCAAAAATATATTTCACTGAGATGGTTTGTTTTAAAGTATGGGCCATATAAATACATTGGTCACATTATTGTAATAAAAAGAGTAACTTAAATAGATCGTTATAGATGACTCATATTTATTATTTGTTAATTTCCTTTAAAGGAAATTAAATTAAATTAAATTTCCTTTTTTAATAAAAAATATAAGCCTATTCAAAACTTGGCTTACTTCCTAGAAAGGGATTTCCAAAGATACTTAGGACTTTAAAACTTGCATGGCTTATACAGAGTGTTGAAGTATTCATTCTCATTACTTAAGCTTTCAAGCTTAGTGAGCTTTTAGTTACAAAATATAAAATTACAATGATATATTACACATTTTTCCTGTATGAATACATCTCTCATGCCTCTGAAGAATGCAAGAGCCAGACCTACTTAGGAATATTAGGAATAACAGTGTATTTTTTGGTCCACCTTAAAAACCTTGAACTGTTTCCTCTCTCCCACATTTGCTTTTTCCATACTCTTATTAACTAAAATGCTTAATTAAGCTTGAACTCTAGTCTCCAAACTGAGAGTTTTCCATGTAACATTGTTCCAGGAAATCTGAAGCGTAGTTTACATTGCCCACTGTTCACTGAGCTTATTTACTGTTCCTGGCATTGTGTGCATAAATCCAAGAGCAGACACATCCAGGTCAGAAAAACACAAGGGCATGAGCAGTACAGGGCTTTAGCAAATCAGTATATTCTGACACATCTTGAAGAGTGAACCCACATCTCTCTTGGAAACATCCAAAGAAACACAGATTCATACAGGGAAAATCCACATATATGCAGCATCTCATACTTCCTGCACTGCAAAATACCTTCATATAGTTCACATTGAGATTTTTAATTTTGTGTTGACAAAAAAATGTATATATTTCGGACTGAACTAATTGAGTAAGGTTTTTTTCAGCTTGTTTTAGCATGGTAATCTAATATCACATCTACAGAAACATACAGAGACCAGTGGATGAAGCTCTATTATTGTCTTGAGAAACTCAGTGGATAATGTTAGCCTGAGCTAACCAAGTAAGATAGCACATTTTATTTATCCAGATAACCATATCTATCTGAATATGGTTAGCTCTTTGCGATTCTGATTTCATACCAGAAGTCGATAGAAATTTTCCCTACCTGTAAAAGAAATCTAGCTTGTTTTTGGTGGAACCTACAATAATTTATCAGTCTCTCAACAAGCAATGCTAGAATTTCCCTGATGGTGGTGGTTTTATCTGATGCTATGGGATAGATAGATAGATAGATAGATAGATAGATAGATAGATAGATAGATAGATGCTTTTTCTTTTTTACTTCCATTTCACCTATAGTACAGGAATTTTTAAAGTTTCTTAACCATTACTGGAGTTTGATTTTTGCTAGTGGTGCTTCCAAACATGCGATCATTCGTTATCATCTGTAAACTATGGTGACTTTATAAAGTGGTACGCGGGAAAGAGAATTTTGTGGCCATCGAATTGATGGTGGACAATAGATCACTACAACATCCTTCAAGGCCATCAGTGGAACGGCTCATCTACTGTCTCTTCAGCTCCTGTGTAGCTGTTGACTATATAGGCTATGATCAAGAATTTATACAGATGGCATTAGAGTTTCCATAAAAGCCCTCAATAGTTTATTTTACAGTGGCAATTACTTGTTTTTTTCGGAACAGATCTTTCCAGTTACATTTACAGCATTTGCAATCACACATCTGCATTTGTAAAAATCTGCTTTTGTGTTTGCGCATAAATTTGAAGCACTTGTTTTTCTACATCCAGAGATCTGTGTTTTTTTCTAGAGGGATTACCAGTGTCGCAATTACAGCAGTCGCATCCACAACTAGTCAGATTTACTATTATTTTATTAATCTAGCATATTCAGATTCTATGTGCTTTCATTCTTTGGCCTAATACATCATGAAAGTTTTTAATGACTTTTTAATTATTTTACTGCAAAATTATTTCTTAATTTGTTCTGCTTTTTGAACCTATCCTGCTCTTAATAAGGTCCTTTCTACAGACAGCTTGGATTCGCAGTTTAATTTACGTAAACCACAAACTACGTGGTGTCTGATATCCATTTAATAACAACTAGACTTCAGAATTCATTCACACAAAAGGATACAAAATACATTATAAACTTGCAACATCCTGGCTCTTTGAGTAGCCTGTGTTCATATCTTTGAGGATCATGCCTTTTAGTAGGCTCAATAACCTGACAGAAGTAAAAAGGACATATAGTTCACTTGCAGGGGACACATGATGAGTGCTGTTTCATCATATGTGCAGTATGAGCTGCATCTCTCTCCAGAGATCTTCAAGGGTTTAGGATAATAGGAAGGCAAAGAGAGACAGAGAGGTGAACCACAGCTGTCAGCTTTTTTATTCTCAGTTCTCGTTTTCTTAAGGGGTTTAAAACTGTCACTATGATCAAAAGCTTAGCACTTAAGATGACCCCCAGGCAGCCAAAGGAGAACAACACTTTTATGTTTAGTGCTCCTATCAGAATCCATAATCTGGATGTTGCCTATTCCTTCCAGCATTGAAGCCTTTCTCTATTAGGTGTAATAGATATTAGCAAATATGTATGCCATCACTTTAATACAAACTTTTTCTTCTATATTTTCCCATTAGAAATATGTGAAAATACGAGTTAGGGCATATCACTTACATGTATATAACCTCCAAATCTTTAGTCCAGACAAATTCCACTCTGCAAAGAAAATTTCACAGCTTGTTTCTCTCATTCAGAAAATAATTACACCTACTATATTGGTTGCTACTCCAGGCCCTCCATGTTGGCAATCTTTCTGGCCTGGAAAACTTATGGGCTAAGGCTTCCTGCTTTTAAAATTGCTTTTCCATCTAGGTATCAAGATGCAACTCTGTATAAACCATAGCTCATGCCAAAAATACCATCAAGACATGCTAAAGGATTAGATTTGTGAGATAATTGCTACTGTTTTTTGTAAGAACCCTTCCTAACTGTTGTTAATTTTGCAGTTTGATACTGAATGCTACTTGACCTGCTAGGCCTCAGGATACATAGGTTTAAATCCTAATAAACCCTACAACTCTATTTTTTACTGTGACTAAACATGGAAAATAAAATTTAGAAAAAGTTAAGTAAGAAATGATTGAACATCTTAACTTTTTTTTTTTTTTTTGTCTTGGATTTAGATCTTTCATATATACACTTAATCTCACTGTTATAAAAAAAAATGGGCTAATATTCCCAGAAAGCAAAAGTTTGCATTCACTTCTGAAAAAATGTATTCAACCAAAGGGGACAAAAAAGCTGAGAAAATTAAAAAGATTTTATCTTCAGAAACCAATGACGTCCAGTTGTTAAAAAAAATAATAGTAATAAAAGGCAAGAGCTCTATTACCATAACCGTTTTGAAGCATTACCATCCTTGGAAACATTTTCTAAAGAAGATTACAGCCAGCTTGTTTTAAAGCATGCTTGTACTTCAGATGCATTTGAGTATGCGTTGGATACATTGTTATTCCTTGGAAACCTTCAGCAGCAGCCAAAGGAAAAAGCAACCCATGGAGCAGAGACCAAATAGCATTTATTCACCTTCACAACGGCATTACTTGTGGTCCAGCTTTGGTCACTCATGTCCTGGGTCATTCTGAGCAAATCAAATCACTGCTCTTTTCCTTGTCTATAAAACTGAGACGATAATGCTACCACCTTTAAAAGCTTGCCAACATCTCCTGATGATAAAGAGACTGTTACATTGTAACTTACACTGTGATTGAAGCCCGGATTCTTTTTTATTGATTCCCAGCGGAAATAGCTGTTTGAGTCTTTCAGGAAAACTAACATTCTTAAATGTTAAACTACTTATACTGAATCAGAGAATATATCATCCTGTATGTCTGTACAGCACCCAACACAGAGATATTTTCATCTGATGAGGTACCTTAGCAAGGATAATAAAAGTAATCCTTAAGTTTGGAGATGCTTTTTGCAGACCCTCATAAAGGAAGAAAAATCTTTTCAGGCTTCTGATATTCAGGGGATTTGTGGCTCAAGCAGAGCAGGTTTTCCTGTATTCGTGTGGCAGAGGGATTCCTAATACCTACCTGGTACCACAGTTCAGATAATGATTGTTTTTTACAATCAAAATAAAAATCCTAGAACCACTGCACCAAAGTCATTCGTGAAAACAAATCTATCATTATTGAGGCCTAATGTTTGTTTCAATGCCACCTAATTTTCTGTTTGTATACATTTACTAGATTTAAGTGTTGTGTAACCTCATGTCCTCATTGACTTATTTCTGTCCCGACTTGTTAGTTGTGATGTGACATTATGAGTTGAGACACAGTAACCCGGTACAGTCCAGTGAAATGTGCTACACAGAAAACTTCCCTCAACCGTTTGGTTCCTCTGCAAAGCTCAGACCATCTGACACCTGGAATCATCTCAACTTGAGTGAGTAGGTGATAGAGTAAGGCAAAAGGGTCTCTGATATTATTACAGGAACCAACAGTAACATCCATAAAAATTAAATGTTGATGTAATGTATTGAAAAGCCAAACTGTAAATTTCTAATTTATGGTCTTAAATTGAATTTACATGTCCTTCAAGCTAATCAACAACCAGACTGAAGAGCTCTGAGTCTATCTTTTATGAATTTCACTGCCATGGTAAGTCACAAACAAATATTTCCATAATAAAATCCCTCTTAAAAATATATATATATACACAAACATACTTACCAACTAACAAGGCCTCACAAGTCCACGACTTTGAGGCGGCTACAAGAAAATGAGAGGAACATAACTGAAATTTGCTTTTAATCAGATTGCTTTTAATACTGTATCAAACTTCTAGTAATTATAGCAAAGTACTCACGTATTATACTTGTATTATAACTTATATATAAAAGCTTATATATATTTTGACTTAATTCAAAATATACCTATGGACTGGTAAATCTGAGTGCAGCTTCCTACCCTGCTCTGCCCTACTAATTCAAGATTTGTAGGCTTTCTATCCATTATATCTCCTCTGGTAAAATGAGAGTAAAAGCCTTGTCTGCTCTTGTCAGGAAAAATAGGATATAAATGGTATATTTTCTGTCCCCATGATGCTTGGTGGGACTTTAATTGCTCTGAACGATGTACTCCCAGTTTCATGTGGCAAGGAAAGGACTGCACTCCGTCTCTCCCTAGCAGCATCTGCCTGCTATGCTGCTTGGTTGAGGGTATTACATAAATCACAGCGTGGCCTACCTAAAAATCAAAGCCATCTCCAAGAGCAGATGCTCTTATCTCAGTGTTCTATTTTCCAGCCAGCTGGTGCAGAGATCTTAAACTTTGACATAAGACAAGTCTCTCTGTCACCACTGAAAATATTATGAAACAGTTTTTCTCCAAGTCCTGTATGAATGATCTTAGGAAAGCTCATATCTGTATTGGAATTCCCTTATTTTCCATTTTTAATTAATTTTGAGATTGAATTTACACTTTTTAAGACGACAAATACAAAGAAAATATGTTTATTTTTTTCTTAGGGAGTTTTGCCACAGGGGTTAGCTGTTTACTCTTCAAACATCCAGTATGGCATTTCCTTAATTCTCAGGAACACATTTGATCCTGGTATTGAATGCAACCATCAATTATATGTGACCATTTTTAAAGTGCTCTTTTATATTGATTTTTTATTTTTATAGTCTCATAGACACATCAAGGTCTTACTACGCTTGAGGCTGCAGAATCTCATGAAAAGATGACATTTGTGCATGCAAAATTGCAAAATTGATAAAGAGGGTTTTGTTTTTAAACTTATTCAAAATCTCCCATTTCAACCATGTCCTTTGTAATCCTCTTGAAAGGATGACTTCCTTTCATTCCTCACTGTCTGAAAGCAGCCTGAACGAGTGAAGTGAGTGAAGTGCTCATCTTAGCTTTCTAGACGAGAAGGTTATGCACACTTTTTGCAAGCAAGTTGAAAGCACTGCAAGGTGCATTAGAGTATAAATTCTAATGAGACTGTGAAGTTTAAAACTACTATATCTGGAAAATACCCTGGGTATTTCATAGGGTATATGAAAGAGCTTTCACGGGCTCTATGAAAGCTCTTTATTCCTATTCATTAATATTACAGCAGTCTGTGGTCTAAGGGTCCCAGCTGACAGTTCGGAGCCTCGTTGTGCATGGCACTGTACATGCAGCGCTGTAAAAGCTTCCAGTAGAGATATCTGAGAGGCTACTGGAAATGCTATGGGCTAAGACTACAATAAGAGGCAACATGGGAGAATCGGGAGAGCAGCTTTGAAGAAAGAGCATTGTGTCATGTGGCCCAACTGTAACATAGAAAAATTGCATGTAATTATTTCCCAAGCTGAGCGTGATGATGTGAAAGGGAAGAACTAATGATGATGCACTCTGCCTGTTAGAGGTTTTTCCTTCCAGGAGCTCAAGGTTACAAGAAGCGCTCTTCACTCGGATTATTATTTTTTCTTCCTTACGCTGGAAATGTAATGGTCACAAATAAATTCTGCACATAGGGAGTTAATAACACTCCAAAGATGTTGTGAAATAATTTTAGTTACTAAAGCCAGACCTACAGGCTTGGCAATATTTTTTCCCTGACTCCAAGCATCCTGTATTGATTGATTAATTATTCTACCAATGAACTAACAAATATTGACCTTATAGAGTTGAGCAGCATTTAGCCAAAAGTCAGTAATCTACATTGATCACTTAATGGAACATCAAAGCTCAGCGTCTCTGACAGTTTTATGTCATTCAGCAAAAATCTGTCTGTGCTTTGATGATACTTTGACCTTTCTTATTAGGCATCCTTGGCAGAAAACTGAAAGCAATAATAAAATTAAACCTGTGGATAATGCTTTGTTATCTGGAATGAGATTGCCGCTGCTGCAGGACTCTTCCTGCAGATTTACCTACCAGCAGGGTAGTATTTCTTTTGCTAAACAAAAAATATAATTTTATAGTTATATAAGATAGCAGAATGATACAGAAATGTAATTTTACCATGACATAGCAGTAGGGAAACAATAGGGAGTAAATACTGGTGTATTTACTAGGGGATAAAAAAAAAGAGAACATTAAAAAGCCCACATGTACAAGCAGCTTAGGGCTTGGACCGTGAGCTCCATAGCCATTTTAACAGATGGAGATTTGTCTGTGCAGCTGCCACAGCAGCTATTCACCTCTGTCTCTGCACCTGAGCTGTTACTAACAGCCTTGATGAGATACACAGAATGCTCAGCTTATTTACACTGCTTCTGGGGGAAGTTTTCCAGGCCTGAACCTAGCTAATGTACATCATCGCATCACAACACTGCAGGCATTGCAGTCACGTTTATGACGGGAGTGTAGACACGGCTGATGGCACTGGTGGGGCAGTAGCTGCACAATAGGGATAGGTTTTGATACATCTTCGTGCTGCAGAGCAGCATATTCTCCAGCCTTCACTCGACATTAATGCCTGGCATCCGAGGCCAGTTCATCTCATTTCTTCAAGGTAACTCACTGTAAACTTTTAAAGCAGTGAAGCTATTCTGGCAGTTATTCTGATACTATTACAGTCGGGAATAATCCCAAATCCCTGGGTTTGGATGCAGTCTTCAGCCATGTCCCAGCCCTATAACCACACAAAGGAAATCTGTCCTGCTTCCAGTCCTGGATGACAGGAGGAAGAGTACACGAACATGGAGAGCATCAAAGGGAAAATGCAGGGAAAGATAAGGAGAGGATAAAGGGCTGTCATCTATCCCATCAGGAACTAGAACAGGCTCTCACTTTGCAAGAAACAAGCTTGGAAGATGCTCCTCTTCCTGCTTTCCAAGAGACCTCAAACTTCTCACTTGACTTCATCATTTCAGTGCCTAGAGCAAGCTGCTGTGGGAAGCACATGGAGACTGGCATTTCCTTCCCTGAGGGACTGGTGAGCATCAGGTGAGGGGTGCTCTCCGTGCTCTGAAAGGCATCGCTTCACACGATGGTTTACAGGCAAAGCCAGTCTGGCCATTCCTTTCCCTAACTTCCAAAGCTGCTTGTTCAAACCTAGTTATATTTCTGTTGTATTATTTCTGTTGTAGTTAAGCAACAGATGTTACTTAAGTGTTTCATCTAAAAAGACAGCATGGAGCAGAACTCTGGAAAACAGATAGCCCAACTTTGTAAGCTGCATGTAATCTAGAGTAATATCCAAACAATTTTAAAAAGAACAGAGTAGATGAAATTGTAGCCTATTATCAATATCTGGAGAAGAGTACACTATTAGTCTGCCACCTTATAACAGATATTCATGTCTACACACTCACACACACACACTCTTCCAACTGAAGAGATATCTTATTTAAAACCTCTGCTAAAATCTAGAAGTATACTTTACCTACTCTACCATCCATAAAATATGCTTTGTGCCCTGAACTAGATTAAGTAGAGAACTTAGTCTGAAATTGATTGTTTTTTTCCTTTAGTATTAATTTACTTTTACAAAATCTAGAGGTACCCTCTTTAAAATGGTACATTCTGTTTCTGTTTTACTGTATTCAGCAATCAGCATCGATTACTGTTAGTAGCCATGGCAACTAGACAGCTAACTGTTCTTAAATCTTCATTTGTCCACTACTTTTACAAAACACTGTGTAGTTTAGAAAGACATGACAAAAAGCTCGGAGAGATAAAGATCTCTTTTAACAAAAGTTTTACATAATATGATGTGAATCCAGTCTCTAGAACAGAATAAAATAAAATAAAATAAAATAAAATAAAATAAAATAAAATAAAATAAAATAAAATAAAATAAAGGTCCTTCCAGGGTCCAATAGCAGTAGGAATTCAGTAATTTTCAGGATCTTCAGGGATTCAGTTTACCCAAATATGGCCCATTCCTTTTCTATATTTTAAACCTTCTTGTTTAGAAAGACCTCCAGAATCTTTTCTGCTTTGGGGCTTTGCTTTTGGTAATAAGCTGCTTCTTGATTACTTATAAGATAATAAAGCTATAAAGACCAGCACAACTGCCACTCTCCTTTGCCGACTCGTGCAGAACTTCATCAGCTGCCCGCGTGATTCTCACAAGCTCTAATCAAAATATAAAAAGTCTGAGCCTTGCAGAATGGGCAGATAAGAGTAACCTACTGAGATACTAAAACACGCCATCCTCTCTGAACAGAGAAGACTGGAGCAAAGAGCAAAAGAACAGGCTTGCTATAATCATGTAAATTTGTAATGAGTTATCCGTAAAGCAAACTCCAGGAAAGGAGGAAATTTTAACGACCAATTATGTGCATCTGTTCTATTTGGAGACAAGTATGAATCCCTTCTCCTTTTCAAATAAAAACTACTGAGAAATAAAACAAATTAAGTTCTAAAATAATTGACTGTTCTCTGTGTGTGTGTGTGAAGACATTAGGAACATATTACTTTACTCTCACCAAGGGTACAGTGAATCAGAAAGCTTAGTTGTAAACAGGTGTGAAACTTTTCCTTGTGTCGCTTTTTATAAGAATACACTTACTCTCAGCATAGTGTGTGCTTGCACACAACAAAGGGAACGTGGCCCAGTGACCCATCCGCATTTTACCTTCCCTGTGCTCAGACATGTGCCTGTCTATCCTAGACATGCATATTCTACTAGCAAGAGAGTCTCTAGTAAATGTTTGATTTCTTTTTATATGAAGACTAATATTTTCTCTTTCTTTCTTGGAGCAGATTTGTTACCTTCTGCACATGGAACTAAAAGGTATCTACTTGGAAGATAAAGACTGACAAAACCTTCTGTGAATTGAATATGAACTTTCAGAGTGGAAACTCTTTTTAATCCTAAATGGGCATTCCATCCTCTGCCTCTAATACATCCCCTAGAGTAATTTCAGTTTCATTAGCAGAAAAATCACTCACTGCAGTTGCAATGTCTCCATGGTACTTTTAAGACAGATATGAGCAGATTTTTTTTCTTTACTTTATTCAGATGAAAATTCTCATTCTTCAAAGTTCTATCCTAGTCTACACAGAAATGGGTCGTAGTGTAGGCACTTGCTACTGCAAGATGTGAGATTTTGTCAGATTGTTCTTTCTGTTCTTCTGGATTTTCCTGTATCTTTTGCAGTGATTACTGAAAGTAGCTGTAAAGTCACTCAGGGATCACTTTCTTAGCAGGCATAACGTATCTATATTATATATATATAAATCTTTACATAAATTTGGTATAAAATAATATGAATTGAACAGGTCTTTAAATGAGCACCCAGTTCCAAATGAGAGTTAAAGAAAAACTTATTTCAACAATTTATAATTTCTACTTTAGCAAGACTTTTTTTTTTTCCTTTCTCTTTTTCGAATAGACGGATCTTTGATTTTGTCAGGTCTGTTACTGAGATTACTGTCCTACATTTGGTAAACTCAGAGGAAGATCAGAGTTTTCCGTTTATCAAGTACTCCCTTATGTAATTTTCCAGGGAAAAAAAAAATTAAACCCCATCTGGGCCATAGCTGAACCCTTTTCTCTGACGGCAGCTGAGCTGCGGGCATGAAATATAATGGTAAGATGTACATTGGAACAAAGTAAAAGGCCACTCTAACACTGTCATTGTCATACCATTACATGGATTTTATAACGTACAGTTACTGTGCTTCTCAATTGACATCATATAGGGCTCCGCTAATGGAAAGAGACATGGAACATAATGCACCAAGTAGAGGCTGGACAGGAAACAGTAAATGGATCATGAATCCAGCCCCGTAGCTAAAGCAGTCCGAACTCTGAATAGCAGGAGACTAATGTTTTTAGCCATTTTCCCTTCCAGACATAAGCCCAAAAGAAAGCTGCATTGAAGTGTTTTCCTTTTCTGGCTGCCCACCCTATCGTGAAAGCCAGCCAGCCATGCTCAGAAGCATTTGCTTTTAAATGAATCGTGGCAATACAATAAAGATGCAACATGCAGATGAAGTTCAAATCAATGGCAGAAGCCGGGGCTCACATCGCTGTGTTCCAAAGTGCCAAAATTGCTCACAGTCAGAGAAAGTCCATCCAATAACGTGCCGCAGAGGGTGAACAGAGAGCAGCACGTTGAGTGCTGTGTGATGGCCTTGGTACAACTGCAAGCAACTCTGGGAAATTAGCAATCCTGTCAGGGTTCATAAAATTTTTAACCGTACAGGGTGATGGCTGTTTAAAGCAGTAAACGTCCTGCCACCTCTTTGGTTATGTTGTGCACTGTAATCATCAGGCTGAAATTCTCCAGGATGTGAACAAGTTCTGCTTTGCAGCACTGCTATTTTCTAGACAGTGTGAAAAGGGTTTTTATTCACAAAGAGATAATAATTCCATAGTTTCCCACAGACCGGAAGCTTGGGAAATTTAAAAGAACTGCAATTCTTTATCTGCACTTTTTCTCAAGAATCTGCAGGTTCCTGCGGTGCTGGGAATATTATTTTTCTTTTTCTTTTTTTTTTTTTTTTATTTTTGGTTTACAAGTTCATCTAATTGAGCACATAAAATGTTAATTTGCCTTTAAGCTCTACAATTTGCTCTCCACACTAGCAAACAATCTTAAATTCAGCCCAGATTGTCAACTGCTAATGTATTGAACTGTAACCTTCAAATTTTTTCTGTAGTTGCTGAAAATATTTAATGTGGCCTCAGAGAGTTGATGAGGAGACCTCTGAATCAAATATAATCAATGAAGGGCAGTCAGAGCTCCATAGTCAAATCTAGACTTTCACTTGATTTATTTCCTTTTTCTGGACTGACATTATCCATATTTATCCTCTCATTCAATGACTCATGCTCAGTGTCAAAAATTCCCAATTTTTCAAATTTAAAATTAACAACTTAAATGTTAAAGACCTCAGCAAACTGCCTGATTCTTCAAAGGTACTAGAAATTCACAACCTCTTAAAAGCAAACTATTTGTGTGGCACCTCATTCGAACCAGTAAGTTCTCAAAATTTGGACATTACTTCAGGGCAGAATATATGATATTGGCTGTCGGGTATGTTTGGCCTTCCTGGAAACTAGAGATTGAAATTTCATTTTGTTCCTAGAGCTAAATAGACCTAAGTAGCTAAGTATAAAATATCATTCTTTTTGTTAATAATTCTCTTTGAATAATTTTTTTCTTATAGTAAATGAAACATAAACAGGAACATCTTTTAAAAATATAATTTATCTTTAAACTTCTGGAAAGATCTTCTGAAAAAGTCCAAGAACTAACAAACATATAAGTCTCTCAAAGTTGTCTTGAGAAGGCAACTTCTATGTTTTCCAAATTTTGTGATTAATTAGCTCTAAATTTAAGCACTTGCATTAGCCTTCAGCCTTCCAAAAGGTGTACTATACACAGTTTGCTGAATATTTTCCATTGCATATTTGTGTTTTTAGTACATGTTTTAGTAAATTTGACCCCTGTAATTGACTTTTACAGCTTGTATTTGTTTTTTTAAGTTATTTTTATAGCATGTTATGCTGTCTTTTTGCTACACTGGAGTATGAAAAAGACAAATATTCCCAGGGTTGTGAGATTTTTACATTTAACAGTATTCATGTTTTTTTACATGATATGCTGTTTTTTGACAGTTCTCCATTTAGAGAACTAAATGGAATAAAACTTACATCCAAAGTATGTTGTCATATTCTGTACAATCCTCAATATATCATTATTCATCTGCCACTTTGTAATAGTCAATGTAAAGAGTAAAAAACAAATTGCTTTTCATAAATCACAGAGTTCTGTAAAAAATAACAAATGTTATATATAACAACCCATGGATGAAACAATCTCTACGGTGAAGGAAGGGTCAATTTGACGTCGGGGACTCTCTGTTTTGCAGACCAGCCACCGGAGGGCAGCAGAATCTGCTCTCAAATTCAGACCTCGTTAAAACCTGGTAGAAATTTTTCCATCTTACTTACACCACAAATGTCTTTGCGTTTTATAACTTCATAACTGCAAAAATGTAAGGTGTAAATACTTTCACAGGGCACCATTTTATTCTTTCGTGTTTCTAATTAATTGCAATGGACGTCTGCTTGTGACCTAGAAATTGGAATGCATAAAATTGTGAACTGTGGTTTCTCAGGAGAAATTTTCTTGAAAAGCTTGGAGAATATGAGTCCTATCCCTTCCTATTAACTCCATAAGCACTTTGAAGGCTGAGCTAATTTTTAGCAGAGTTGCCCAGTCACTTCTAGGACAATTTTCTCTCCCATGTTTTAAAGCTGTATTAAAGCAAAACAATCTAAGAACAAAAAACTTTAAAATTGCTCATAATCCTCCTTGAGAGTTTCACTGTCAGACAAAGTGTCATAAAATTCTTGTTTCTTCTACATTTGCACTTATGAGAATGTTGGTTCCAGAAATATAACCCAGAGTTACTTAAGCCAAACTGAGATACTTAAGCCAAATTGACTCCTGTACAGCAAGAGTAGTAAGGCTTCTGTGATTTTTGTAAGTCCATATTGTCTTAATACCACTAGCTCAAATATTTAACATGCATAAAAACGCACCTAAAATACAGCAATGTCACTTTTCACAGGCTTCATTATTTTATTGTACTACACTAAACAAGACTAGGGTTTGGTCTCTGAGAAAATATAATTTCTTCACCACAGACTAGTTCTGAGCCAATGCTAACTATTTTGATTGTCAGTTATTTAACTCCTAAGAGTGTTATAAAATAAAAATACTTCAAAAATGAACAAAAATTTGAGCAAATGTTCATGAATAAGGTCTGTGATTGGAAGACTTTAATCTACACACTCACACAGACACATGAACAGAAGAATTCTTTTTAAAATGTTGATCAACATAGGTATATTATTATATGGCATGGAAGTATAATTCTCCTTTTCCGCCAATTTAGAAAGATTTCTGAATATATCAACTCACTACGATCCTGCTTGGCTATGCTCATGAGTAAAAATAGAAGAACAAGATGGAAAAAGAAGGATCAGCTTGCAGAGCTCGTTGCTTACAGACATATTCTTTCTCTTGCTCTATTAATCAGAGTACCAAATATCTTGATCCTAACTAGCTGTTTGTTAGAAAACTGTAACTGCTTCATGAAGACCTTCTTTGTTTTCCTCAGAATTGAAGCTACTGTGTACATCCCCTCCTGGGATTTAATGATCACTGTGAAAAGTCAAGACATATGGCACTTTATTCTTTCAGTGAGTACTGGCCTAATTTCCCCTTATTATGAATGCCTTATCAGATTGAGATGGAGTCTAACCTCACCAGTGAAAAACACCTGTAAGATAATTTGGAGTCATATTACTAATAAAACTGCAGACAAAGATTTCCTCCCTAGAAAATTAGCATTTCCATCCATCTCCAAATGAAATGACAGGAGGTAACTCCTCTGCATATCAGATATGCCAGAAAGAAAAACCATACTGCAGTAAATCTGAAGGAAACCCAGGAGTCACCATTGAGTTAATTGAATCAGGGATGATACGATCACAAGAGATAAAAACACATTAAACAAATGAGGATATTTTACAATACACTGCCTGATTTAAAATTCACCTTTTCCCAACACAAGGTGAACCAAGTAGCTTGAATATGGATGTAAAATTATTAGTAAAGTTTTAGATTTCAATGAGCAATTAAGTTAAAAGGAAACTGCCTTTGAATAAAATACTGAAAAAAACCCTATTTTAAACCTCTATGCATCTTTTTATTTCCTTCTCTTCTTATTGTTTATTTATTCTTTATAATTATTAAAACAATATAGCTTAACAATAAATTAAGTTACCATTTGTGGTAATTGTGATTCTGAGATCGTATAATGCAGATCCCTCCTGCCTTCCCATTTCCCATATCCTTACACCAACCAGTTTGAAAGAATCAATATATGTTTGCTGTTTTGTTAAAAATGTACCTATGCTTATACAATATCCTCCTTCTCTGTTTTCCAATACTGTCATTCTTTGTAATGTGATTATATTTACCCTTTGGAGTTCTGGCTCTGTCTGGCATTTCATAAAACTCTCATAAAACTCTCATACCAGGCAGTTTAAGGTCCCCAGCCATCTGTTGCCATCTGTAACAATGAGGTTTCAGAGCAAACCCAGGATATGTGGATAATTCAGGCACATAGAAGATGGCTTTTCCTCATGCTGGAAAGGAAAAATTGGGAAAAAAATAAAATAAAAATACCTTCCTCATCATTCAAGAAGGCCAGTGCTCCTTTGGCTCATCATATGTTTGACAGGTTCATTTCAGAGTGAGAAGCATCACTGGAAAATGGAAAATATATCAGCAGGATCCTAATTGCAGGGAATATCCACAGTATCCGCACAGGCTGTCCTCAGTTTCATGGTCTCAACAGACCGGTATTTCCTTTTGGGAGCTAACCCTGCACAGATTACAAGAGTGAGACTAAATGGAAAATTATTTGGATCATACTTCTGTTTCTCGGAAAGTATCAGCATAATGATTGAATCCTAAACCTGCTTTTTTTTTTCAAAAGGTTTATTTTTAGGTGCTCCTTCCCTTCTGCTAGAGAAGAGTTTGTCTGTATGTTTTGGGTTTTGTTCCTTTTAAACAAACACATTTCATAATACATTGCTGGGAGATTAGGATGTAAGAACTTCTGGGAATTAAACTTCTTATTTATAGTCCTAAACAGTTGCTACATCCAGTTTTATATGTTTCTGAATTAAATCCAGAAGGAGGCTACAGTTTTGCAAATTCTCATTTTCTCATTTCATTTTATTCTGAAGAAGTAACAAAGGCTAAGAAATCAGAATTCTGATTTCTTTACTTCTTATATATTATATAAGAATATTCCTAAAAAGTGAATGTAAGGATGAATGGAAATTATTTTGAAAATTCATTAAAATACTATGTTTCTTTTTCACAAACATAGCACATTCATGTTCATTTGTAGAGGCAAGAAGCTGGACTGATGAGGAAGTAAATAAATCCAGCCACAAAGTCTGTGACTGTGCTCCTTGACAGTTTCTTGTATCAGAAATAGCAATTGAGGAAAAAATAGCTATACCATCATGTAGTTAATAGTCCAGAATCTCAAAATGGCCACACATTAACTGTTAGGTGGAAAAAGTAATTACAATTAAGGTTTATTTTACCCTTATAGTTATGCGAAGTACTGAAAGGTAAATATCTAAAAAGAAAACAATAGAATCACAGTAAAATTGCAGTATAATTATTTGGCAACGGACATGAACTGAACACACTTGTCCTTCTGGGCCTTATTGACAAATCCTTTACATATTATCACACCTAGGCCTCCATTTTTGTGCCTCTTTAGTCTAGTTAAAGGGGTTTGGCATCTTTGGTGAGGGATGGCACAGTTCATAAGCATTTTGCTCTGTGCATGTATAACAACGCAATGGAGCAGAATGCAGTGATGATCTAAGACAGAGAGTGATCGAGAGAAGCCTGATATCACTGGTATCTGCTGCACGGTCTACATCAGAGCTCAATATTTCCCAGAAAAAACAACCCTTGGACATAGATGACAGATCAGATTAATTCTCCTGGCAAGATGCCTGAGGACGTCAGGTCTGTGAGATGAGTATCCCTGCTTCAAAGAGAAATTTCTTTTCTAAAGTGATGGGCATTCAGAATTGCGGAATTATTCCTTCACCTAAAATAATCTCCCTACTCTGCTACCAGTTACACACTGGTAACAATCTGGGGAACTTATCGCCGCCTGCAAAACTTATGCTAAAAAAATAGAGCATCAGTGGTAAGACTATATGTAAGTCTGCCAAGCAGCCCTTCAATTTTGTCAAATGTGGATAAAGTTGAGACAAAAACCCTTGTGCATCTCAGAGACAGCCTAGATTTATCACAGAAAAGCACTTAGGAGTTAAAGATGCAGTAGGTTTAATCCTAACTCATGCGTCAGATTAGTTTGTCTAATTTCTGTAATATGCTATGCAAGACATAGGAAAATAAAATGAAATAAGATCTATATACATTCCTTTTCTAAAATCCTATCTTATTCTGGCATTAGCAACCCAGGTCATATGGTCAGGAAATTTCTGAGATCTCTTCATCTACTTAGAGGGTGTAAAATATTTTAGTGCATATTATTTTAGTACATGGTTTGAGAAAAATGACACATTATGAATATATTGGGATTTTTGTTTCATAGTGCTAAAATAAAAAGCAATTATTGAAAAATAAAATGGAGATGTGTGCATTTCCTCGATGTACCCAATATCTGAACACATACAGAAGATCAACACCTGAGTAATATGAATGAAACTGGCCAAAGGAAGAGGGAATAATCAGGGTCTCGGCTTTGCTTTCTAAGCAGAACAACACATAGAGAAAAACAACAGTAAGATAGATGGACCAAAAAAAAGGGGTTTTCAATTTTTTCCCCAATGAATTTTTAAAGATCATGAATACAGAAATACAGGCAGAAGTGTGTATGGGTAAAGTCATTCAAAGATCTAGAGCACTGTTGGCCTTATCGACCCAAACGGGCAATCTTGGCTTTTTATACCTTGCTCATGTTTTATTATTGCAAGAAAGAACGGACTGAGAAATATTTAAAGATTAGTCCAAAATAAGGTTAGAGGCAGAGTCACAAAGTAGGAATTTTGGAGCATTTGTCCTCCTCCATCAGCAGGTAAGAATATCCTGATATCTGCTTTCAGCAAAGTTTAGTGCTGCTCACCTACCTAGTTAACATTACCGTAATGCAGAGCCAATGTCTAAAACAACCAAGATATAGCTATAGGTTTTTGTTTAAATTTTGGAAAGCTAGTTTTAGAAACCAAATTTTCTGGCATTCTTAAAAATTCCTAGAAGGCACAGAATGTTCCTTGCTAATTTATTTCTTATATTTAATATGTATTTTTCAGAATAGACCTGAATTTTAGTACCCAAATAAGGACGGAAAAACCTGTTATTTGAACATGCCAATATTTCCACATAAACCATGTGTTTGAGTGAGTAAATACTTTTGGAAAAAAAAATCCAACAATTTTGACTTACTTCAGTTTACTACTAAAGTAAATGCTCAATCTTCCCTCTGCATAAAGGTTTTCTATTGTTATTTTTAATGAGTTCTTTAAAATTAGGACTCTAATCAAACTCTCCGATAGAATTCACAGGATTATGTGAAGATTTGATTTTGTTCACCTTTTTCATCGCAAGCCTCAGTCACAATCATAACAAATCATTCTGCCCGATACAAACACATGCAACAACTTCTCTGAAAATTTACAACCTTATTTTTTTAGTCAAAATAATCTCCTGTTTCTTCAGTTCTGACACCTAAAAAGATTTAAAAGACAAACAGCGTGTTGAGCAATATGCTAGTGTACTTGATAATGTTTTTGTGGAACTTAGCCCTGCTTGGGGGAGTCACAAGAGTAAAAGAGAGAGAGGAATTCTAACAATTGTATTTCTTGTTGCTTACACTGTCACAGGAATAACAAACATGAACCTATTCACTACTCACCAGCAGAAATAGTACTGCAATAAAAGTTGTTCAGCTGCCTACATTGCAAAATTGTATTGCAAATCACCTTCTCTTCTTCCATCTCCATGCTCCAGAAGGAAGAAAATAAGAACAGAGAAAATGAAAACTGGAGGGGAAAACAGAAAAAAATCTATTTTGCAAGAAAGTTTATTCGGGCTCAGCTGCATGAACACAAGGCAGCTACCTGAGGTGAGAAACAAGCCAGTGACAGAGGTAAGTGAAGAAAAAAACGAGATTTTGGGGCTTAGGAAGACCTGGACTGCCCTGCTGACAAGCCAAATCGGCCCTCAGCATCACAGGCTGGTGGCCCCGTGTGCACTGAAGGACCCTCTCTAGCACAGAGAAGCAATGCAAAAATAGAAGGACAAATTTAGGGTAGAAGCTACACACTAAGAATAAACAGGTGTGCAATTACTGTCCCCAAGGTGCTAGAGGTGATATCTCTAGAGGAATAAAATCAAGGAATGTTAATGAAACACTTAGAGGTAGTCTAAGCTGTAATAGTCTATAATGCTCTCCATCAATCTAATACAAATTACAACTTTTAAACTTGGCATATACTTTCTACATTCCTCAAGATTTCAGAATACTAATGTAGGGCTGTGTTCTGAAATTAGTCACTGACTTCTCATACATACTAAAGGGAAGTTACCATTAGTTTCATTTGGTCAAGGAAAAGACTGAAATATTCTTATTTTCTATTGACTCTCACTCTCTGTTCTGTGCCAAAATAAGACTCCATGATTTGGTTTATTAAAACTATTCCACTAATGTGCAGGAATGTGTCAGGAGCTCAGCACAAGAATTACTGTGTGGTATTATAAGGCATGTGCTATGCAGGAGGTCAGACTAAATTATCATAATGGGCCTTTCTAGGTCTTAAAATCTATGAATAATTGGTATCTCCATCCTAGCATAGACTACTACTTCATCCAGTCATCATCACATTTCCAGTAGATGCTAATACCTGGGATTTCAGTGGAAATCAAATCCCCTTTCACCCTCTAATGTATCTAGACAATTGCATGATGGAAGAAGGACGTCTTCCCACCTCATCTAGACTATCATATTATAAATAAAGGTAAGATACTTGTTTTCTTTCTGCTGTAATGTTTTACCTATTAAAAATGTATCATGAATATATTGTACTTCATAAGTTATTAACACATGCAGCTACATCCAATAACCATTTAGTGGATATTAGTGGGGCATTTATGAACCAAACATTAACTGAAGTTTTGTGAAGAAGGAAACTCTTTAGCAGCAAAGGCAGCCAGAGGAAGTTCTTCCACACTTCAGATGACGTTCCCACATGCTCATATCAAACCATAGACACACAGAAATGGCAGCCTGAATCTGGAGAAGGATCTTTTCCCTGTGTACCTTGGGGTCAGGAAAGCCCAAACTGTGCAACAATGTGCAGCTCTGTCGTAAACATTCGTGTGCTGAAGCATCTTCTCATTTTCACTCTTTTCTTTCCTTCAATGTTGGAGTGCTGTCATATCACACCCTAAATATGAGGTATAAAACATTAAATTTTAGCGTTTACAAAAATGTAATCTTGGCAATGATAAAGCAAAACATCCATGAACATAAGATCAGCTAGGAAAAGGCATGGGGTGAACTGGTCACATTACCTAGTGGAAAGGACAAAAAGTAGTTAACCTGGTTGGATCAGGCATCTTTGGCCCAGATGTATCCTCTTATTTTTCTTTCAAGATAAATTCAGAATGGGCAACTAGCCTCAACCCTCAGATAATTCTGGCAGCAGGTCTCAATGGCAAGGACTGAAACAGTATGAACCTGACAAGCTTGTTCTAGTTGCACAGCCCCAAAATCAGAGTTGCAGTGCAGATTCCCTTATCATCTTCTGCAAAGCCCTCTTAAATACCCATATCTGCAGAAACTGCTGCTGTTCTATGAGGAAGAGTTCATTCTCCGTGGTACAGAGGCACTCTGTCATACATTCTCTATTAGGAACTCTGATATTGTTATTCTTTGTTTTCTTGTTTTCCTTAATGAAGTACTATTCAGGTTAAACGTGAAATCTTCGTACATTCGGAATGCAAGCTTTAGCTGTAACTAGAATTGCTGCATTCCCTTCTCTGCTATTTCTGTTGGATCCACTGGAAAACCAGCGATCTAGAAACCACAGCTAAACCCAGCTATCAGATGTCAGGAAATGTAATTGGACTGACACCTGCACCCAGCAGAGACTGGAAGGTAGGGACGAGACGAGGGCAGCCATCTGGACAGTGAGTGCCAGTTCCTTCTGTGCATAAGAGCCTATGACACTGAGTCACATGAACAGTTTTTCAGTGCATAAAAGTTGGTATGATCTGAGGTTTAATTTCTAAACTTTCTGATTTCCTATGTTTATACTTATTGTAAAAAGAGTACCTAATTTCTATTGGATTAGGAAAGAATTCTGTCAGAATTTACAAAAATAGAGGCTTCTTTAACATCCTCTGTGTGTTAAATTCCACTATATATTAAGGAGCTGTAAATACCATTTTTGCAAGAAAGGTCATTTGACAAAAAGAAAGGGAGCATCACAGACACATATAGCTACAAACCCAAAGCTACATTCCATTAACCTACAATAATACATACACTTCTCCTATCAGAACTGTATGCTTATAAACTGTATTTTTTTTTCAAAGAGTATGGAAACCAAACCTTTATATGTAGATGTTAATGATACTAAAATGTCTCATTTTCTCTCAAAACCTATTAAGAACTGTGGATTACTGCAATTTAAATAGACAGATTTGACAGCCTCTCTTTTTTCTTCCCTTTGGGCTGCATGATACAAAAAAAAATGTGTTTTTCACCTAAAAATAACTTATTTATTGTGTGTGGGGGCTGTGGGGGTGTGTGCATGTGTTTACATCATTTCTCAATCTGATATATATTTTAATATGGTTTTAATAGTTTTGAAAATTACTATGGTAAAGGTTGGTAGTGAATCCTCAGAATGACTTTTGCATTTTACAAAAGTGAAATATAAGACCACATACATACATACACACACATACAATATAATACACATACATACTCACATAGACCAAACACATATCTCCATAATCTTCTTCTCAAAGCCATGAGGAAAGCACAAGTTTACTAAGAGCAAACATATTTTAAAGTGATTTAACAGTGATGTAGGCCACTTGTATATCAATATATTAGTTCAAACTAGGTTACTGCAAACTATATTTTGGCATGACAAGTAGCCTGTTAATATTTAAGAAAGCATAAAATAAAGTACATATTCTTTCCAAGAGCAAGAGAAATAATTCTGCATTCCAGTGGACCCAAACAGAGCCAGACCACATTGGTGTAAAGCACCTCCAAAATAATCTCCTCTAACAAGTGTGTACAATGAGTCATTGACCTGATCATCTTAGAAATCCATATGTGCTAATAGAGAAAAAAGCCTGGGATTTAGCTGGGGAAGTGGGAGACATGGCCAAGAAAGCACAGCTGCATGAAATATGTAATAAGGAGCCTTGGTCTCTTCTGGAAACCACAGGATCAGTGTGGTTGCTTTCCCCTTTCAACCCAGTATTCTGGGAGAGCTGCCAAATGCAAAAAGAACTGTAGGATGAGAGCACGACTCACTAGAAAGGAGGAAGACAACTCAAATGGAAAAGGGTTTTCTCCCTGAGAGGGGAATCTGGGGGAGCCCAGAACCTACTGGTAAGGTCATCAAATGACCGAGGAAACTATTTGGGCCAACAAATAGCACCTCTCTTCCCAAAGAGAAACTGTGGAAAGGATTCCGTTTCCTCCCTGTTAAACAATGGCCAGAGCGGCTGATTGTTTGCTCTCTATGCTGGAACCAGTATTTAGCAAAAAATAATTTTGGAAAGGAAAAGCTTGGGATAAGCCTCAGAAATAAAGATAGCCAGGTGTTGGAAGGAGCAGTTCCAGCAACCGAGCTGGGAACAAGGAGAATTTGGTGTTTAAAGGCTGCATCATCGATGACGATGTGATAGAGAGACCTCCGGACTCAGTTACTACATGTGGGTACGCTGCTCCGAACAGACACCACGGTGTCGGCGGTGGTAATTCTCCTCACAGGAAAGAAGGAGTTTTTCCGGATGGATATGGACACTCAGGGAGACTGCAGTCCCAAAAGAAGTGCAAGATGAAATCTGCAGAATTAAAATAATCAGCAAAAAACAAGTGAAAATTTTCCGTAGAAGAGGTATGGATGAAGGTAAAGTCTTCATTCACTCAACAGAAGGGCAAAGAGCCTGCAAGAGATGGGGCAACGTGTGGGCCACAAGACTCACTGCAATTTCTGCAGCATTTCTCCTCCCACGTGGCAACCTGAGAAGCAACTGCATTTCCTCCACAGCAAGCAGTGATGAGAACTGTCAGCTAGTTAGGTCCTAATAACGATTAACTCAAAAATAAGACACGAAAGCAACAGCAGAAATAAGACACGAAAGCAACAGCAGAAATAAGACACAAAAGCAACAATGGAAAATAAGCTCTATTAAACAGTCATGCTGTTATGCCCATCAAAGACATTATTAGATTCTGTAAGAAGGTAATTTAGAAAACATGGCAAAATGTGAATTTATTTTAAGCTTTTTGCATATATGGAAGGAGGATCTTTCTTTTTTTTTCAGATTTTTTTTTCACCCTTACTGCCAAGCCAAGACCCTGTGACAAATTGTGCAGCACTGTAAGATTTGAATCTGCAATCCCTATTCCAGAAGTACTTACTATGTGCATAAATCAATTGTTTCCTCTTAAACAAAACCAACCTTCTCTGCTTCACTTACAAAGTTGCATTTAAATAAATTCGGCAAAGCAGGATATGGGAGAGAATTCATCTGCTAATAAACATAAAAAAGATTTTATTACAAAAATAACTTAAGTGTAAGCATTTTATTGGCAAATACTGCATAGCTCACAGTTATTCTTTGAAGAAAAATGCAGAATGCCTTTTTTATAATAATTTTCAAATAACTGCTAAATTACTACCAAAATCCTTATTTTTTAAATGTCATTACTGGAAATATGTGATTAGGGAGAAATTTATCTTAAAAGAATGAACTCTGATTCAAAATAAACTTAATACTGAAGGAAATTGATAGTTGTACCATATTACTTGGTTTCAAGAGGGTTCGTGAATGTTCATTATTCCTAGTTTCTAGTTACTAAGTCGACAGCATATTTTACAAAGTACCAACAACACTGGAAGCAGCAGGGTGCAAAATTTTTCATATTGTTCTAAAAAAAATCCAGGTATATTTTTTGAAATTAACGACTGGAAATTTTTATGTCAGGGAGAGTAGCAGGGGACCATGAAGATGGGGGCTTCTGGCTATTCTTCTTTAATAAGAAATTATTTTAAAAGCATAAAGCTATTTTTTTCTACAGTGCTTATCAGTGGAAATTCTGAACACATTTTTAGCAGTTGTACACTGACTAAATTACTCAGTCCCCAATCTCAGTTATTTATTTCCGATTGTATAACAACAGGCAGAGCTCTTATCTTTACTTAATTAGCTTCGATTTCTAACGTTAAATTCCTGCATTAGATTAAAAAGGCCACGATAAGCCACATGCTGTCTGTGAATAAGATGAGTCTGTTGTGAAAGGTTCATATTCAAATGCACACTGTTGATGACTGGGAAAGCTCTGGGTAATCAAGGCTGTAAATCTGTCACGGTGACATACAAGTAGTGCTTAGCACCACACTTAGTACAAGGGCAAACATGAAAGTAGAAAACTTGAAGATGTGCAATATGAAGAAAACAGGCAAACAATTCCAATCAAAAACTAGAGAGGCTTCCTTAGTTTAGGGGAGCTAAATCCTGAATGCGAGGATTACTTACTCATACTCACTACTGATCCTGGGAAAAAAACCTCCTCCTGTTATTAACTATTTGCCTGTTGAGAATCTCTGTCAAAACTGATTTCACTAGATAATTATCACCTCAGAATGTGCAAGAGTTTTAGTTAGACAGGTTGGACAGATACTGAAATATATTTTGTATCTGAAAATCCCCATGAAAGAAGGAAGTGAATGTTATATGATGACATTCATGACTCATTTTTTTTGTGTCACGTGCACACCTAGGCTTGGAAATATTTTTTTGTTTCTGAGATAAATGATGCTTCTGCCAATGCTGCTGGGTTTTTGAAGATCTGGATACTTATTCACATATGGCTCAACAAACTGTTGTGAGTGTTTTACAGTGTTTTACAGCCTAGATAGAGCTGAGAACTGGAGAGAAGTATTTGGAAAGACCAGCTCAGACTGCTGCCCGATGCATGCCATATAACTACAATTACACATTTATGTCATGTCTTATGAATATGTAATTATACATTTAAGTCATGGTCAATGTCTGAATGAACCAAATAGTGTAATCTCTGTTAAAGAAAGCACAGAAAAATGAGACTTGTGCTGAGTGAAAACCTATTTTGTTCTGCAACGTGCAGCTATATTTTATTACATGCATTCCACAAGAGATACTGGGACTCTGTGCATTATGACAGCAATGAATCAGATACAGACAGTCTCAGGGAAAAGAAAAATGGCTGGAGAGCTCACCGTACTCAGATCCCAAACAGCAAGTGCTCATAAGTTATAAGCATGAAAGTTCACAGATGTGAGAGGAATCTATGAACTGACATTCATTTCCAAACCTTTTCACTGAATAACATGGAAAGAAATTGAAAACAACCAAAGAAAGCGTCCACCAATGAAGTATGACACTGATCTTGGTCTAGACCCAGTTTTCTTGAAATGAGCACAACGAAGATCCTAAAGCCCAGCAATACATAAAGTTGAAGCCTTACAATAATTACCTATATTAAGGTAACTTCCTAGGAAATGTAGAATGATTGGATCCTAATAAAAATCTTTAAAGTCCATCTACCTCTATTACCATGTCCAGTCAGACTATTCATCAGCCTTAGTTTGCTTTCTAGCACCTTTCATTTGCTTCCCAAGCTCACTCTCCTGCTGTGCATTCAGGGGTAATACAAAGTATCAGAGCAAACATCTACAAAATAATGAACAAAAAGCATGAATGAAAAATAACTCTTTTTCCTATTTGTCACACCTCATCTATACAAACACAAGAAGAAATGATGGTGGAATAAATACTGAAATCCCTGTAACAAAGTAGGAATGAAGGTCAGCTATTTTTTATTTTGCTACAGATAGCTCGTAAAGTCAGTTTTACTAAGAGCTTAGGTGATAGCATGGCCATATTACCCTCTGCTGCTAATCAGTTAATCATAATGCTACTGGCAGAAGGTTAGGAAACATTTGGCTTTTGCAGCTTGGCAGACAAATGGAAGAAACATCCATCAAACATTTTCCAGCTTTTGAGTTACTTGAGAGGAAAGGAAATGTCTGGCTTTTTAATAATTAGTCAATATGATTTGAAGATTACACTCCACTCATGCACTTCTATAAGTGCAGCATTCACATTCACATTGAAGCAAGCGTATGGAAGGACTTGATATTGGAATATTGTAAATAAATACATCTGTGGCTACTTTGACTGCTTCTGACGATTCAATTAACAGGTGGACGTGCAGAGAACAAGAAATTGGCCAAGGCCGTAGGAAGTCTATTCTAAAGAAGAGATTCCTGCATGAACAGGGGAACATGAATTTCCAAAGAGCAAATAAACTTGAAACTTCCACTATACAAATCATCCAAACTAATCAAATTAATTTTTTGGTGCCTTTGCGTAAAGTCAGTGACAATATACGTCGGGCTTTTGGGACAATCTTACTATGATATTAATCCTTTAACCAAATTATCCCAGATCTGACAATGCAGTGGTCTGCAGTGATCCCATTTCTGCCCATCTATCTGAGAAGGTACTTTATTAGCAACAAATGTTAGACTATCCTGTCCTGAGACTCAGAGTCTACACAAGTAATACTGGTGTTTACAATGTAGTTTTCTCTGAGAAAGCTGCTAAGGACTGACAAGATGGATCAAAGCTCTGCAGAAGTTCTTTAGGTGAGGTTTCTAATCACAGCCTATTAAAAGAAACAAAATCCTGACTGACTTACAGAGCAAGTGACCTGCAAATGATGCCACCTCATGAACTCCATGGGTAGTGTTCACCACACACCTCTTGCTTCAAAAAATGTAGGTCAAATAGCTTTTTTTTTTTTCCTAGCAGATTAAATTGGGTCATGTTCCCGAAGATTTGGGTCATTTTTCCCTATAAATAAACAGTTTCATGCCTGCACATCTTTAGTTCAAAGGCTCCATTGTTTGTATTTAAAACTGCATGATTCTTTTGCTTAGCCAAGAGGCAGTGATTTTTTTTTTTTTCTGAGGGCAGTCTTTAGCCTGACCCAGTAAGACACATGATGTTTTTCAGTACATTACAGTGAAAAGTGTCCCTTTTCTGTTTCTCTATCAAAACACTGACTGGGCACAAAACCCTTAGCCAGTATTGATTGATTTGCTCCACTGACTGCAGCAGGGCTGTTTTGATTTATATCATGGGGGAATCCATGCTAAAAAAAGATCAGGGTCCAGCGCATAACATGAAAGTTTTGTCTTTTTTTGCTGATTTGCACTGTCTAACACACCACAGAGGATTTTTTTCTTGTGTCTTCACATGTCAATAAGAACCTTTAGGAAAACAATCTCATGCAGCTCTATGATAGGGTATTTTGTGTGTAAGAGAAAGCTTGTTCTTTACATGCTTCATGCCAAATTCAGCAGAGTGGTTGATTTACAAAGTAGTGCATTTAATCACTATGAGAAATATAAATACCCAAGAATGCATTCATCTTCTCTCCTATTTTTTCAATAATTAGTTTTATGAATGTTGTTACTTTTTATATCATTATGAATGGAAACACAAGTACTTCAATATTATTCATACAGGTTTCCAAGAAATCACGTGCTTGTCTAACGTCCATAAATGCAGCCAGTCATTTAATGCTCACATATATGAATATGAAGTGAAGCCATTTTTACTTTATGTTTTTTCCCAAATTCTTCATGTCTTCTTCTTTCCTTCAGTCCACAATTTTCTTCTACATGTCTACATTAGGATTTTATTCTGATGTTGTGCCTAGCAAACCCCAAAATATCTCTTATTCTTAGTAGTCAAATTTCAGAACTCTATTTGTTATTTTTGGAAGTAACCTTTGAATAGAGATGTATCAGCCCTGCTGTCTTGTAAATTCCTTAATATGTCTTAGAACTTCCCAGTTTCAGAGACCATCAAGGGATGTCTCACCACATTTTAAATATAAGTGAAAGATAGGTCCATGAAGGGCTTTCTGGGCTTGGTAAGCTTTTGTCATAGAAGTCTTAGTTATCTTTGGCAGTATGAACAATATGGAACCTCGATAACTGGAGACAGATTCTAAATTAATTTGGAAAAACTTCCAGCCACTGTGTTGTCTCTGCAGAGTGATTTTGCTTTAGAGAATGCCCTTAGCTACTGTATTGAACAGGAAAATGCACCTGACATCAGTGAACCTCTGCTTCTCTGCTTCTGAAATGCCTCTGAAGGTAAAAAAACAACAACAAAAACAACAACAACAAAAAACTTAACAGCAATTTTTCATCTCTATTAGGAAAAAAAAAATAAGAGGAATATCAAATACTTAGCCTAACTTTAAATTAGTCATATTTCAGATTGGTCTTACAAATAGTACTAAAAGTCTTATTCCGGTGAATTTTATTCCATTTATTTAGGGAAAAAAATGACCTCTAAGAGCATTAAGATTATTCAAATCTGGCAAAATCAGATGTAGTTTCTGCAGATCAGATGCAATGGAACTAAATTTTCAAGAGCAAGGCAGAGTGTTTTCTGCAGAGACATGAACTGTGAGACCTAAGATGTTCATCTGCAAATGTAAGTCTAAATTCTCAGATGTCCTCAAACCCGATACATGCTTTTAATGACATATGCACAATTCTCTGTTTTGAAAACATGATTCTATATTAGCATAAAATGGGTTTTGCAGTTTTCTCATAATAGTAATAGGCATTGAGGCTAGATTACACATCACATGCTTATATAAACTAAATGAATCAAAGCCAAATCTCATTCCAAAAGCAGTGAATCAGTATTTTTATTAGAAAAATACTGCACGATATATATATATAAAAACGTTGTTGAGAAATTTGCCAGTAACAAGATGGTCAGTAGTGGTATCAGGAAAAAAAAAAGGAAAAAGAAAAACAAAACACACACAAAAATACACAAAAACATGTCCAAAAAAAAAAAAAAGAGAATGAGAGAGGGGAGAGAGAGAGAGAGATAGAGCTTGTTGGACAGTCCTAAAAACTAGCACTAAATTTTTTTTGGAACTCAGGACTTGCATTCACTACATGCAGGTAATCACCTAGTCCCAAGCAGATTGAAAGGGTACTGATATGAAGATACAAAGTTTTCAATTGCACGAAGTGAAAGAGAATGAGGAAGACAGGGAAAGAAGAAGGAAAGAGGTAAACCAGGATTTGTCTAAGTTTTCTTTCTTTTCTTTGGTGATATTCTAACAGAGAAGGAAAAATAAGTGTTGAAACACACTTCAGGACTAAAAGTAGCACAATAGCATGAGAGAGAGCTAAAAGGAGGGACTGAGTCTGAGATACTTAAGACATTATTAACCACTATTAACCAAAATCAAGTTTGGAAAAAATACTGAATTTCTTATTTAACAGCCTGTTATAAAATTCATTTTATTAGTACTTTTAGTCAACAGTCTTATCACACTTTTACCAACAGTGTGATCAATATGAGCATTATATCTAGCCTACAATTGCACCTACCACTTCAAAAGCTTCATAAATCATCAACTTTTATAACTTCTTGATTACCTCCTGATGTTCATACAAAACAGGGATAAAAACAAAAATCACCCTCTGATGAAAGCATGCTGAGCACTTGAAAAACTTTTATTAAATGATATCCAGTTAGCAACACCCTGTTGGGCCATCACTGCGTAGTGATGATTATGGAGTGCTCTTTCGCATAAACTGAATAAATCTCATAAATTGTTGATGGAGATGCTCTGAAATATCAGCTATTGACCAACTCTACTCCAGTAAGAGAAGAGAATTGATCTAGTTTGTCTCTCTGGTAAGAAATTTTATCCCTAGCCTGGGGCTTGGGGATTGTACAGCAAACAGATCAATCCTACTTTCAAGGGCTGGAGAAAACTGTTCAGTCCATGTCTGGGTTTCCTGAAAGGTCTGCATCTTGATACCTGATTTAGTGATGCTTGCCCACAATATGACAAGGAATGGAGATGAGAGTAACCCAGCTTTAACATCACAGAGAGTTCAAATAGGGATGATGAAAATCAAAATTGTCAGGTCAGTTTATATGATAACTTTAATCTTCAGCAGACGTAGAATTGAAGTCCACTGCCTCTCCCGTCACAATTGTCCACATCTTCCTCCTGTGCTTCCTAGATTATTCCAGGGAGCATTCAGACACAAGGGGTCATAATGCACAAAAAATGCAGATATCCAAGTGCCCACAGGCAGGCTTCTTGGGTAGCACGTCTACATCCAAATTCCAGACGGATAGAGGGGAGATAAAACAAGGGCAAATTAGAATAGTAGAGGAGATATTAAGACATGAAAAGTTTGGGGTTGTTGTTCCACGTCTGCTCTATAGATTTTTGCAAGATTTGAGTTGTAGGTTTCTTCCATAGTGCTTTCTGAGCTTGCAAAAGGCATGGAAAATATGCTTCTTTTGCCCATAGTTTTCAGTGAATTAAAAATATTACCACCATTTTTACCAGTTGCTCTTATGCTTCTTGCTACTTTGAAATTAATATTGCACGTGAAAGACTGTAATACCTATGAGGATTTTCAAGCAATTATGTTCTCTCTTTCACACCTCTAGGATGCAGTTTTTTCAACATGATTTCTCACATTTACAAAAACAAAATCCATGAACAAATATTGCTACTGATAAATGTTATTGCTGTGGTGAGATATATGAAGAAAAACAAGTAAATTCAAGTACAGCAAGAAGTCTCGCATCTTGCCAGTGTTGCCTCTGCTGTAACACTCTGTATTTCAGGAATACATTAGGAAAGGTCTTTCAAACACTAATTCCATAAGCACATGTGACAAGGACCAATGGCCTCCTTGGGACTGCCAATGCATGTGACATATGTAAGACAAGCAAAAAGAAGGAAATTATAACTGTCAGTTTTAATACCTTTAATTTAATGCCACTATCCATGAGACTGCATTCATAGCTCTGAGGGGACAGAGAGGACCATGATTTTCACAAGTACTTTAAATTTGACTGAATGTAGAGATCAATAATCCTACTGAAACAGCTATGGAAGTCACACTGTCTGGTAGCATATAATGTTTCTTTCATGCAGGAGCAGATGTAAATAAAGTGGCATCTCCAGTATATATTTTCTGATTCCCTATTTGCACATCTATATAAAAGGAATTCATTTAATTAAAACAATTATAAGTTGGAGAAGATCTTTGGTTGCCTTCCAGGAAAGCAAGATAGCTTTTTCTTTCTTTCTTTCTTTCTTTCTTTTTCTTTTTCTTTTTCTTTTTTTTTTAATTAGGAGTTTCCTGACAAGCAAACAACCCAGCAAACACATTGTTTTAAATAGCTCCTTGAGCTACGTCTGCCTACCTGGCAATTAATCCTACTTCTCTTCATAAAAAATGCACCAGGTGGCTCAGGAGAGCCTTTTCTTAAAGGTATGAAAGGGGAGGCTATAGAGGAGCTGTAGAGCCCATTCAGAAGGCTCTGAATACTCTTTCACGAATCCTCTTGCCAGTCTTCCTCCAGAAACAGCTCTAATGCTGTGAGACTGGAAAGACATAAGCTGTCTGTCAGTCAGTAAAATGTGTTGTGAATAGACATTAAGAGAAGGATTCTTAAATAGATATTTATTTATGCTGATAATAGAAAGAGAGAAAAAAAAGATGTTTAAAGGACTTGAAGGAAAACAGATTTGGTTATGGATATATAGAAGATGGAAGGACACAGCACAGAAAAAGAGATCAGTGATTTTTCATACTATAACCACACTTTGGGAGAGAGCAGACAACTACTGAACAGAGGCAGAAAGCGTCTTCTTCACAGCACAGTCCTGCCAAAGGGACAACAGGCTATTGCCATGGAAATGCTGCATTTTCTTTCCTCTTCTTTCATTTATTTCTTTAAATGCAGCACTAGGTCTAAGGCCATGTTTCCCCAGGCATTTGTATGATTGTATGGCTAGTTGTCTTTGTTATCCATGGAGAAGCCATAGTATCAAGTTCCCAGGAGGCTCACAGCGAAGGAACACGAGGTTTCAGGTTTAACAGGAGGCCCAGGCATACAGGGAGAACATGAATATACCTCCTGCAACTTTGTTAGCGCTTGCTACAAATCCACTCACCCTTTCTGTTTGCTATTGTGGGCCTGGGAAGAGTGGAAGCCCCAAAGTTTTCAGTGTGCCTGCAAGACAGGAGCAAAAAGATTCAAGTTTTTGTTTGTTCGAATACAATTTAAAGCTAGATAATAATTTCAGGTAGGTACAACTGATAGGCCCTGAAAAAAGATGGATTTATATTTTGAAAAGTGGATATCAAGCCATTTTTTTACTAGCATTTATTATACTCAAAAAGGGTGTTTCCTTTTTCTTTACTACTTTCTGCTCTCAATTAGGCCAGTTTAAACTCAGTATCATTTTTATGAGTGAAAAACATGAAAAAAATGGAATTAAACTTTTGTGGTTTACATCAAAAAAAAGCAAAGGTATCCTGCATGCTTTTTTCATTAAAAATACTAGGTTTTGAAAAAGCTGGTATCTTTGATTTGCATTTGAATGGTAGCTATGTGTTTTGCAAAATGTATTAGGGTATCAACTTTTAAAAGCATTAGTCAACTCTTGTTTACAGTATTAATCTAATGAGCCAGTCTGGAGATGATGTTTTGTCTCAATATTCTTGTTTTAGCATTTGTGCAGAGTGATGGTTGTGATGGCTAAGTTGTTCTCTCTCTTCCTCATACCAGCTGGCTGGGGTAAGCACATGCCTGCTTACTGCAAGTAATATTTCGAATCTGTACACAGATGTCTGCACACATATACAAACCCATATAACAGGTAACAATGTGAGCATGCACGTCCTACATACTCCTTAGTAAAACATTTCCCTCTTTAGCAGAATATTTCTGCTAAGTACAGCAGCAAAAAACAGGCAGTTTGTGTGATGCTGGTTTTCAAGTGTAAGAGGAATGTGTGTCACTCTGCTTTTGCCCAGAGACTAGCTTCCCAATACATCCGATTGCTCCGAGAACAGGCCAGCAGGTTCATGTCTGAACTTCCTCAATGCTTAAGAATTCTAGCACTAGTATTTTCCAAATTCCTTTAGTTCTCTGTAAGGTACCATTTCATTAGGTATCCCATGGCAAATAGGGCATAGCTTCATAGCTTTAGAAATAACTCTAAAGACAGAAGAGTCTTTCAATTACCCCAGTAGAAAAATTTAACTGTAGGATAGTTATGTACAGTATGTGTAAAGAGCTATTTATCTTGCCTTGCCTTCTCAACAGGAGTTCCCATTCCCCAAATTACTCAGAGTTGGTTATTTTCGCAAGGAAGTTACTCTCACTCAAATCTGCAGATGATGACCTGTCAATACAACCTGAAGTGCTTAAACACAGCTCAGAGTGTTTTGATCTGTTACTCTGCTCATCCTTACAGCAGAATGTGGGGGCTAAAGGGAACGTGTTACTTGAAAAGATATCAGCTCAATGTAGAATTCAACCAGAAACATGGGAATCTGCACCAGAGACTGCAGTGCTTAGTCATATGGACTTCCTTTAATATGCACGTGACATTTGAACCTTGAATTCATACTGAGGAACAGGCTAACCAATACTTTATAAACATTCCAAAATGACTTCCAGTTTAACATGTTGTTCAGAGATCACTTCCATGAGAGGACAAAATGTTTTCTCAGAGTCCTTGCTTGGCACTGTACAAGCCAAAACTACACACAGCTTGAAAGGCCAATATTCCCATCTTGTGGCCGATGAAGAAAATGCACATGTCTAAATATGAAGGCTCAATAGATATGAAAATTGACTTGAAAAGGATTTTTCCTCCATGCCACAATTAAAATTTGGGTCTTAGAATTGCCAATGTTTCAAAGAACAAGTCAGGGATGAAACTCTAGTTGTGGGAGGCTGGGAGGAGGAAAACTCCTTTTCCCACACTTTGAATTCAAAGGCTGCTGAATAAGGGCAGTGATATGAGGGTCATCTACAGACCAAAGGGCAGGAGGTAACTGGTAATATTGGCAACTAATAACACATGATGCAGTTTAAAGAAGCGTTTCACTCATGGCACCTGGATGCAGTTGTTAGAACTATGATCTCTGCTCTCTATAAGCAGAGGAAGTAGAGAAAAATCCCCCTTTCCTAGGTCTTCCAAAGGATTTTGTCTTGATTCATTAGCTTATTTCCACAAGACTGAAATGAAGAGTGAAGAGCATATGGTTGGGCATCCATTCTTAAAGGACTTATCTTGAAAGGCACCCATATACCTAGTCACTTTAAAAAATCACTGCTGAATAAACTTGTTTCCTCTGTCACTTCAAACTGATCCTAGATTAGTGTCTCATAGTAAAAGTAAGGATAACATGTACCAACATCAGTACTAATGCACAAATATTTCTGCCATCCCTTCCAAACATATTTGGAAGACACTGACAGAGCTGTTTGGAGTGTTTTCAGTAACACAGCTATTTGGTTTAATGCTTGCACAGAGTCAATTCCCGGGAAATGCATAGTAGACAGAAAACAGAGCTCTCAGTGAAACCAATGCATAAGGACAGGGTTGAGAGAATCCAAAGGAGGGCCACTGCTCAGGAAATGGGGAGCATTTTGGAGGAGATGCTGAGGGCTCTGTGTTGGTTAGCATGGAGAAGACACAGTTGTATTTCCACTAAATGAAGGTGTATTCTAACCTACTCTGATGAGAAATGCACAACCTAAGAGGCCAGGACGGGCAGCAGGACAAATTGCAATTGAACATGAAGAAAAAGTGTTTTTTCCCAAGAGTCGTTGGGCACGGTAAGATTTCACCCAGAGAAGTTCTGGAGTCTCCATTCTTGGAAGCAATGTAATTGAACCTTGACCTTAGTCTTATATTGAGCAAAAGGTTGAAGTAGATGACCTACCAAGGTCCCTTTCACCTAATTTTTTCTGAGTGCATATTTTAAGAGTTTAGTGACAATATTTTAAGAAATGCTATAATCAGAAGAGTTTAAGCAACTTAACAGACTATCCTAAGCAGAAGTCATTGGTTTGTCTAAAGGTTAGATAGAGAACACACATAGGCAATCTGAACTACTTACCATTGCTTTGCCATCTGATCTAGTCTCACATAATCACATCAAACATATTCCAACCTAATATAGTAATATTAATCCAATATGTTGTCAAATGTAGTATACAAGCACTTAGTTGCTGTCTATACTACCTTAAAAATTAAGAAATGTTTTTTTGTTTTTGTTTTTGGTCAGCAAAACTAATAAAGTTTCGTAACCTAAGAATCTCTGTTCTTCATTTCCTTTTTGTCATCCAAACCACAAGGTATCTTTTATAATAACCTCACTATGAAAGAAACAGCAGCACTGTGAGTGACATCCTAGCTGGTGACCATCTGCTGCCAAACGCAACATACTATTCTGCCTCCACGTAGCCTGCGAATGCAATGTTATGAGTCCCTCTCCTTCATCAGGCTCCTACTTTTAAAATTTATAGTAACATTCTTATCGTTAAGATTTCCCTTCTCTAAATGTGTTTGGCTACATGAAATACAAAAAGAGCATGTACTAACAGAAAAGTATCGATGACATAAGGTTTTTTCTCTATTGTATATTAGTGTAAATATTTGCATGCATTCTGTAAAGATAGAATAGTTGGAGAGAAATTCTGAGAATTTTTTTCTATTAAAATCAGAATAAAAACCAATTCTGCTATGAAACAGAATTTTTGAAGATGTTAAGATGTTTGAAGATGTGAAGATGTCTAACAGCTGCTTCCCTTTGGTGAGTCAGTTCCAAAATAAATTATTATTATTATTTTCTTTCAGTCAGTAAGATTGCATTTACGGATTTTAAATTTTTTGTGTAGTCTTTTCTTTCAAATGACAAGGAATATGAACTCAAAAGCAATCCATTTCCTTTTAAAATAGTAAGAAAAAATGAAAAACAAGAACAAAAAGAACGTTTTAGATTTCTTGAAACAATTTTACTCAAATATTTAAATGTCAGATTAATATATTGCTACAGAAAATATAGGTTTTGATGAAAAGCATTTCCTATAGGAAAACTTTACATCAGAAAATATTGTTCTGCTGTATTGTGTATCACATAAATAGATATTTTGCACATAACTCTTGTTAAAGGTAGTAAGCATGCTATCTCTATAGTAGACTCCAAAAGATATAGTGGTCTTCATACTGAGGACCTTCTACTCTGCTCTTATTTAAATATAGATACCAATTAGGTATATACATCGTTGTCAAATTATCACACCACTGCTTCCTACAAGTCCAGGATTCCAACAGGCTTTCTGCCTCATGAATGATGGTTTTAATTCTTTTTGCTAAGAATAGAAATGTAATTAAATTACTAAGTAAAATCATAAGATTTCAGATCTCTGAATACCACAAAAATTCTATATTGCTAACAGGAATGTTCATACTGATACACAGTATTAAAAATACTACTTTATAGAGGCTTGTATATATTATAGAGAGACAGATTTTGCTTCCTTGCAACACAGAAATAAAACTGATCTACCTACCTTTTACTTTTACAGGTTTGATAACATCCTGGTCTTAAATATATCTCTTTCCTCACACACACACCCTTTTCTTTTTTAAGGATATCTAAATCTAATTCTGTATTTTCATGGCTCTGTTCTTGTTAACATTAATGAAAATGGAAATGATCTTTCGGTATGATTCATTTCACTTAACTTTAGATATCTGGCACGTAGATTCTACATCTGAGCCCATCCTTTTAGGCTCTGTGCACAGTCAGTGGAGAGAAACAGACACTGTTGGGACATGACTCATCCAACCAATTGTAGGTATCTATTTTGGGATGACATGAACCACTGCTTTCCGCTGTGGTCATTTCACAGAGCTCAGAGTATCTTTGATGCAAAAGTCTACCTGAACCCAGACAGACCTTTTGTGCTAGGGAAACTTTGGCTAACAGTTTCCATTATCCATGTGAATATATTTTTATCCTTGGATTAAACAATTTTACATTATTAGTAATTGAGTTAGCCTAAGTGAGCCTTTGAGATGAAAAATTACAGTCTATACTGTCTCATTCTTACCCTACATGTGGGTAACCTATTTTAACTTGGATTTACAGCAGTGCCTAAGCAACAAAAACAAGACCATTGTGAAAACACACTCTATGAGCGCAACATACAGAAGCAAGAGAAATGAAAAGCTGGGAAAAAGAAATACTAAATGCAAGTAGTGCTGACTGTTGGCACTGCATACAGCTTATACATGCTACAGTTTGGTGGATGAGTACAGAAGGAAGAGTCTAAACAAAAACAAGTGAAATTGGACTGAAGAAATGATGGAAGAAGGAAGGAAGGAAGGAAGGAAGGAAGGAAGGAAGGAAGGAAGGAAGGAAGGAAGGAAGGAAGGAAGGAAGGAAGGAAGGAAGGAAGG